>LPNX010134915.1:420316-453820 GCA_001517045.1 Pseudotsuga menziesii
GCAAAGATAATAAATCCCTTTATTTAAACTCCACGATGATCAAGGTATAATTATAGATTTCAATACCAAAGCAATTTATATGGTTTAAGCCTAAAACAAGGCAATCATAATATAAATTATTTGCAATAATGTTAATCTCGTATTGTTGTGTCAGGTCAAAGCATAATCTATGTTTATCATAGCCTCCGAATGGGAAATGATTGAAATGTGCACAATTTGAACGAGCAGTGAGAACTATACTTCTCAACCCACTTACATGCAATAATTTAAGCACTGATGTGGTCACGTCTTGACCTAGCATCTGCGCCATATAACTTGTCCTGACCGTGTGCTTGGCATTCCTCCTTTGCGTTCAGGCCTTTGGCCGCAGCTCTGCAAACCCTTGCTGTCTCTGGTTCGATCCACCACTGGTTTACGATTTATCCACGAGCCTCCTCTCAAATCGATTCCTCTTTGGCTCTGCTAGCAATTGGGAGGAGTCTTAACCTCTCCAGTTCATAGTTTACTTTGTATTGCTGCCATTACTAGGGTTTTAATTTGGTGGAGTTATTGTTGCTCCTTCGGCTCCATCGTGCACTGGTTTCTCTCCTCATTGGGTGTTACGCACTCTCTTTAGCTGTGCTATCAGTTGGTGGCAAAGTTTGCAGGTTATCTCCTTCCTTAGGTTACGGGGTTCCATACTCTGTTGGGCATTTGCGATATCTCCAAAGCTGGTCATGATTTTAGAGTTAGTTCATCGCTGGACTGGCTGCATAAAATCACTGCGAGGGTTTTTATAATTTTCAGGTAAATTGTATAAGTTATCATTTCTTCATATTACTGTGTTAGTTACAGTTTTACTTATGTTGTTAACCCTTGCATAAAGCACACAGTGTATAACTCTAGGTTGTTTCTTGATTTTGCAGATAATGGTGCTCGTTCCCTCGGCCTGTCAGTTGGTTGGAGACTTCGGCACCTCAGTCTTCGGTAAGCTCCGGTGTTTTCACGGCTGGTTTACCTTATGCGAGTACTTTCCAGTAACGATGGTTTCGCCAATTAGTTTCTGTTCGACCCGTAGGGTTTTTAAGTTGTTTAAACCTCAAGCATTAGGGTTTATACCCCAGCTTGTATGTATAGCCTTGCGGCTATGACTGTAAATGTAATACGGCTTGGCTGTAATTGCAAATACGACTTGGTTTGTAAATACTTCTGTTTTTAACATGACGCCGAACAGGCTGTAGCCTTCTTTTGATATTATTATCTTTTAAACAGGCTAAGAAGGCTGTAAGCCATTACATTGATTTTACTGTGGTTAAACCTCATTATTATTATTGTTTTGACAGTTGTTACTACTGTATACATGTATAAATTTTTGGTAAATATCTTCCGATATATAACCTGTAACTAGTTTTTAAATAATCTCTTCTTTAAAGCTTATAGTAAAAACCCAGTTAATCTTGGTGAATCTTATGTCTATGGCTGGAATAAAATTTATCTTTTACTTCTGTAGTTGTAAATGAAACAGAAATTTGATAGGGTTTAACCCTAGTTCAAGTTTTAATTTTAGTTCAGTTTATAAAACTAAAACTCTGTTGGTTTGTAATACAATAAAAGTGTATGAAAGAAAACAGCTCTCTGTCGAGTGTTACCCCATTTCTGGTTTATTCTTTTGCATTTTTAAGATAGCAGCTGGTTCTTCTTTTAAATAGAGGAAACCAACCATTAAGCTGTGAATAAACCTTATTAAAGAAGTTACTGTGGGGTAAAAACTTGTTTTACTGTTTCTAAAAAGTTTGTAGGGTTTATACCCTTCCACAGTTATAATTGTTAGTATTACTTCTGTTTCTTCTTGTAAATATCATTAGTCTAAGCATATTAGTTTCTACATTAACTTCTACTCTTAAGCAAGTTATAATGCATACCTTATACTTTACCTAATCTGTACTATTATTATGATGTCTTACTATTATTTCTTAATGTTTGTAAAACTTCTATATAATACATAGAGTATTATTATTAGTTTATGTATAATCTATTTAATTTTACATTGTATATAGTAAACCTAGATTTGTACTTGAATTAATTCTATTTGTCTATCTGAATAGTATTAATATACTTATACGTATTTCAATATTAATACAACAATAATATTATTCTATTGTTTTATGATTAGTACGCTAGAAATAACCAATACATAGTTTGTATATTTTTAAATATTATTATAAGTACTGAGTATAAGTCCAAATAATTCAAAGTATTTAATCTTTGTTTAGCTTATGTAAATACAGCTCCTGTATAAGCTTTACTACTCTTTAGTTTTATAAGATAATATAAAACAGTTCTTCCAAGCTGTCCTTAAGCTGTATTTATAAAATAAATTTAACATTAACAGGTTAAAAGAAAACTGAATTACTGAGTAAATCTTAATTATGTATCTAGTCCCGTTTTGAGTTGTTTTCCATGTAAAGAAATTATTTGAAAACCAAGAAAGAAATGTGTAACAAATAAATGAACCTGTAACTAAGTTCTGTGTTCTTTTAAGATCCGTATCAGTCAAAATAAATTACAGAATGTAGTAAACTAATAAAATAAGAGGCACTGGTGGATAACAGAAATAATTAGTTAGGAAACTCAGTCCAGAAAAGTAATGTTTCTGAGACTGAATCACCGTGCTAGAGTACTATCTGGTAACACCAGATGTGGAAAAACACGGTGTTACTAACAAAACTTTCTACTAACATTCTAAAGACTAATTTACAGATACCATTTGATTACAGAAACATAAATACTTATAACATTCATCCATTTGCACTCAGAAAAACATAAAGAAATAAGTAAAAACCTGTTAAATGATGTGGACAACAACAGCAATGGGAGGCCGTTCCTCCCTACCAATTCCTGGAGAGCGCTCAGACAGCGACTTCTCAGGACCCCCGAGCTTGCTCTGTCTCCCTGGCTTGGAACTAGGTGCAGCAAAAAGATACAGCCCTCAAATCAGTATCAACTCTGATCCTTTAGTCAGTTTCCTTAGCTCAAATAGCTATACTCAACTTCAAGTTACTGCAAACACTCACTCAAAACACTTCCTGAATATCTTTCCCTATTTCCTCAAATGAAATTCCTGAATACATTCAGCTGAGTGAATTCTTTCTGGAATCAAATAACTGAGCAGCCTTTGCTCTCTTCATTGAGTACTTTTAAAGATTGCCTAGGTCTTAGTTGGGTTAACTGTCATTTAATGAGCCACCTACTCAAATTCCACTTTCTTGGGGAATCATGACCCCAATCATAGGGAAGTTGCCACCTGCAACTTAGGAAGTGCTTGAGGATGCTGCCACTTGTCCTTTGCCTCTCCACCTAGTTCCAACACCCAGTTTGACCAGTAACCTATTTTAACAGCTCTCCCATGCTGTTGTATCCATAATTTATTTATTATTAATAAAATATTCTCAATTACACTCCATAACTGTTGACTCTGCTGAGTCATCAATCCCTACTTAGGATTAAGTTTAACATAATGTTTCAGAAAATAATAAAACAAATTACATAATTTTACAAAATTGGGGTATGTGACATCTGCAATTACATCCAACCATGCGGGAACACATCCTGCAACCTTGCTGGAAGGGATCTACACTTACATCCAACCATGTGGGAACACATCCTGTAACCTTGCTGGAAGGGCTCTACATTTACATCCAACCATGCGGGAACACATCCTGCAACCTTGCTGGAAGGGCTTTGCACTTACATCCAACCATGTGGGAACACATCCTGCAACCTTGCTAGAAAGGCTCTCAACCCCAGGTTGAGGGTTCCTGGTAACTGACTAGGTACTTCCATTCGCTAAGAGAATGACATCATCCCTTATATCTGATCAAGTGGGAACACATCCCTCAAACACATCAAAATGGCTTAGCACTCATATCTGACATGGAAGGAACCAATCCTCTCACCATGATAGAATGGCTCAGCCCTTACATCTGACCATGGGAGGAACCAATCCTCTCACCATGTCAGAATGGCGCACGGACTCATCACTTCCCCTTGGAAGGAACCTCGATCTGGAGAACACCAAGCTTCTCCCTGAAGTAGTCAAACTTCATTCTGGTTAATGGCTTCATCAACACATCAGCTATTTGTTCATCCCTCGCAACATACTGGAGCTTCACTGCTCCCCTCTGCACCATATCCCTGATATAGTGATATTTGATCTCGATATGCTTCGACTTGTCATGGAACACCGGGTTCTATGAAAACTTCACACAACTCTGGTTCTCACAATATATACAAGTAGCATCTAACTGGAGATCAAATAAATCAGACAGTAGCTTCCTTAGCCATACTGCCTCACAACTAGCTAAACAAGCTGTGACATACTCTGCTTCAGTTGTACTCAGTGCCACACAGGATAGCTTCCTGCTAAGCCAAGAGATCACACCTGATCCCATACTGAAGCAACACCATGAAGTGCTCTTCCTATTGATTGCACTGCTTGCTCAATCTGAATCAACATAACCCTCCAGGTTAATCTTCTAATTTGCCTCATACTTGAGCCCATAATCAACTGTACCCCTCAGGTACCTCAGAATATGCTTTGAATCATTTAAGTGAACATGTCTTAGATCTGTCAAGAAATGGCTCAAGGTGTTCATATCAAACCAAATATCTGGTCTCGTGTTCGTCAGGTACATCAAGGGCGCACACGTTTGACGATACATCGTAGCATCAACCTCTTTTGATGAAGCATCACTCAATAGCTTCAGGTTTGATGCCATAGGTGTGGTCATGGCCTTGCAGTCCATCATCCCAAATCTCTTCAGGATCTCTATTGTATATTTCCCTTGTCCCAGGGAAATTCCATTTGCATTCTGCCACACCTCCATGCCTAGAAAATAATGCATCATACCCAAGTCCTTCATCTCGAACTCGACATCAAGATTCCTCTTCATATTAGCAATCAACCCATCCATACTTGTTACAAACAGATCATCTACATACACTAGGAGCATCACTAGGTTTCCATCTTCAACCTTGTAGTAAAGGTTGGAATCTGCTTTACTCTTGGTAAAGCCCAAACTGGATAGAAAGCTGTCAATTCTTCCGTACCATGTCCTAGGTGCCTGTTTCAAACCGTACAGGGATTTCTTCAATCTACATACATGAGACTCCCTGTCATGTGTCTCAAAACCGAGTGGTTTTTCCACATATACTTCTTCTTCTGCTAAACCATTCAAGAAAGCAGTCTTGACATCCATCTGGTGTATCTTCCATTTCATCACTGCAGCTAAATCAAGTACTGATATGATAGAAGTGTATCTGGATACAGGTGCAAAAGTTTCTTCATAGTCTATTCCTTCTTTCTGGGAGAAACCACAAGCAACAAATATTGCTTTATATTTTTCAATGCTACCATCTACAGCATGCTTGATCTTGTAGATCCATTTGGAAGTTACAAGTGACTTTCCTTCTCGTCTTGGGACAACATCCCAAATATCATTCTTCATGATCAATTGATACTCTTCCATCATAGCATCCTTCCATTCTTTTCGTTCTGCCACTTCTTCATAATTGGAAGATTCTTTATCGATGAAATCACATAATAAAGCTATATATCCGGAGCAGGATCTGGTTCTCTTTCTTTCTGTGTGATTCTCTTTTGGAGCCCCAAATCTTTCCGTACCTTGGATAGCTTCTCATACCCAAGCAGGTTTCCTCTTATGAGGATTCTTCTCTTGAGGTGGATCTACAGGTTCTTGTTTTCCTTCAAATTCTCGATCTTCTTCTTGAGTTTCTTCGTTCATGGTTGTATCATGAATTTTTGGTGCTTCTGATTCTTCAATTTCTTCACCAGGTCTCTTTCTGGATTTGTTGTAAGCTAAGTCTTCATCAAATGTCACATCCCTGCTGATGTCGATCTTCTTGAATCTTGGGAAGTATATTCTGTAAGCCTTCGAGCATTCAGAGTATCCCACAAATATACCCTTCTTTACTGAAGGATCTAATTTTGTCCTCTTCTCTTTTAGAATGTGTATGTACACTGGACAACCAAATATTCTGAGATGGCTGACTTCTTGTTTCTTGCTGAAAAATACTTCTTCAGGTGTCTTGTTCTCGAGTACTCTGTTTGGAGTACGGTTATGTACATACACCGTTGTTCTGGCAGCTTCTGCCCAAAGATGCATAGGAAGATCTTGATCATGAAGCATTGCTCTTGCAGCTTCCATGATAGTTCTATTCTTCCTTTGTGCAATTCCATTCTGTTGTGGATTATATGGAGTGGACAACTCCCTCTTAATCCCTAAGTCTTTGCATAACTCTTTGAATTCATTTGATGTGAATTCTCCACCATTATCTGATCGAAAAGTCTTGATCTTCTTTTCAGTGTGGTTCTCGATCAAGGCTTTGAATTCCTTGAACTTGCTGAATACTTCATTTTTGTTCTTCATGAAGTAAATCCATGTTTTGCTTGAATTTCTGGAAGACCTTCAACAAATTTTCTTGCAAGTGGTAGTGCTCTGTAATGCACATGTGCAAGCCTTCTATGCCATAGTTCATTTGGCTCTACTATGTCATGGACCAAAGCTTGTTTTGGATGGCCCTTCAACTTGTATAGACCTCCTTGTTCTCCAATCACTACTGCATCATTAATAGTATTTCCCTTTGGCCACATGATGACGTGGCCATCTATAAATGAAACCCTCATTCCTTTTGCATCTAATGCAGATATGGAGAGGAGGTTCTTCTTTAGTCCCGGTACAAACAATACTTCCTTTATTGTCATAGACTTTCCAGAGTCTAGCTTATAGGAGGATTTCCCACTACCTTTTATTGGATACTGGTAGTCATCTCCAAGCTTCACCTTGTGAGGTGATTCATGTTCTGATAGTTTCACAAAGGATTCCTTGAATCCTGTCATATGCTTGGAAGCCCCACTATCTATAATCCAATCATTGCTTCCATGAGTAATGTTTCTCGTGAGAGCGGAAATCAAAACATATTCTTCATCACTTGAAGAATCTTCACTTTCATATCTAGTTGTCTTTGTGGAAGGTTCATCATCCTCTGCAGCATGAGCATGATGTCTTCTCTTGTTTCCCTTGTTCTTATGGGATTTAATTTTTTTTCTGGGACAATCTTTGGCAAAGTGTCCTCTTTCATCACATGTATAGCATCTTAATTTAGATAAGTCCTTTCTAATGTTATCTTTCTGGTGAAAGGTCTTGCGTCTAGAGTGATGAGAGTTTCTTCTGCTTCTCTTGGAGTGAACTATGAGAGCTTGATCTTCGCTTCCCAGATTCTCTTATTGAGTTGCTATCCGAGCTTCTTCTTGAGAGCATTCTTCCCATGGTTTGCTAAACTTCACTAACTTCTTTCTGGCACAGATTCCTTGAATAAAGGAATCCCATGATCTAAGGAGACCATTCAAGGTGGTCATTACAATCTCTGCATTTTCCACTTCTTCATCTACTGCTTTCAGCTGTTCCTTTATCTGAGAGACCCTTGTAAAGTAAGACTGGATGGTTTCTGTATTCTGGATCTTTAAATTCTTCAGTTGGTTTCTCAGAGTCATCTTCTGGTTTATGTTCTTCCCTTCAAACAATTTGGTTAAAGCATCAAACATAGCTTTAGGTGTCTTTAGGGAGGACACCTGTGGTATGAGGTAATCCTTGATTGAATAAGCAATAATCCTCTTTTCCATAACCAAATTTTTCTTGTGTAAGGTCTTAGCCTCATCTCCCTCTGGAACTAGAACCTCCTCATTGATATAGGAGTCCAACTCATTTTCTTCGAGGACCAGGGAGATCCTATACTTCCACGCTTGGAAGTTATCAGCTCCCTCAATATTTTCATCAAGCTTGGTATGATGAGACATCTTAACTGAGCACCTCAAATGGAAATAAAAAATATTTCGATCTTACCAGGTCAAGATGTTGGATCTGGATTTGGAGCTGAAATTCTGCAGTACTCGTTCAGGAGCATATTAGGGTTTTGCTTTTCCTGAGTTCTGTCCAACCAAATGCTTTGATATTGATCTCTAAACTTCGATTTTGAGGAGGAGATCAATCGAGGCCTGGGCTCACTGAAAAATTCCACCTCTGTGGAAATCCCTAATTTTCAGCAGCACTGTCGGATCCAAAACTGAAAAACCTCAGAATTGGATTCTGCTTCGACAGAAAGATGCGCCCTAGGGAGGAGAGTTAATCCAACCTTCTTTTGCTGAAAATATATGGAGAGAGATCCACAATGTAGGAAGCCCTAGTTTCCGTAGCTGCACAGTGTTTTCTTCTTACGTTAGCTTTGATACCATGTTAGATTTTTAACATTAAGCTAGCATTATATTAGGATGTTTAACTAAGAGAATAAAAAGCACAACAATCAAACAAAAGAGACAATGAACATAGTGTTTTGCTCGAGGAAACCATAAATGGAGAAAACTCCGCAACTTCCTCAGAGATAGAATCAACACCAAAAACAAAACCCCAAAACAGTAAGATGATCTCCCGACAGCAGTAACTTTTTTCTTCCTAGCCCCAGTGTCTCCTTCTTCCTTAGCTATACGCTACAACTGAGTGTAAGTGAGTGTATGATAAATAGAGAGTCTAGCTCTCTATTTATACTAATTCTCGACTTGACTAAACCCTACTAGGGCCGACTTCTTTAGGAGAGTCTAATAACCCTAGTGCCCCAGAACTGCGGGAACTTTAACCCTTGATCAATAGGAGGGTTACCCACAATGACTTGACATGACTTGTTTACTTTATAGAACATCCCGATATGAACATCGGGGCATGACATGACTCAAGTACATTATAGACACATCCCGGAATAAACATCGGGGTACAATACATAAGATATAAAAGTGAATACATTCCGAAGTTACAATTACATCAACAATGTTTGGGTTAGGTTCTGGGTTATTAGAGGGTTCGTTTTCCACATTATCTTGCTCATTTTTGTTATCTGTTAAGATTTAAACAAAAAAATACAAGTTGTTTTACTTAATCATTCTTTGATTTCATTCAATTTTTTTTATTAAATTTGTTTTAAATAATTAGAAAAACTATGAAATTAGGAAAAACAATAAAGAATTGAAAACTAATTGAAATGGATAAGAGAAGTTACCTACCATTGGAGCCAATCCACCTCCAACTCGACCTCCAAAAGATGAAACACAAATCGCCTTTGCGTTTTTTCGCCAATGCGGTTTCTCGCTCTCCTGATACTTCACTGTGCAAATGATATTTGAGGCCTGCGGCCTCTGTTTTGTTTTTTTTTAAGTTTTCAATATCGCATATGCGATATTTAATTTTTACAAAATGCATATGCGTTCTCGATTTACACTTCGTAACTGCATTTTTTATTTCTTAAGTGACACTAAAAAGTGGAACCAACTTCATGTGAACACCCATAAGTTAAATATATTAACATTATTATAGTAATATCAAAAAAGGTAAAATTATAATGAAGGTTGAGAAATTTTATTGCTCTTCAAAATTAAGTTTACAAAGTTTATTACTTTTCCAAGCAAACTTTTACAGTGTTTTACTCTTAAAATGCCACATCATAGTCATTTTTCCCATCAAATTCCATCACTTAACTTGGAGATGTTTTTTGTAAAAGCTAATTAAAGTAGGCCCTCCGCCACTATTTAACGGAGTAAGCTATCTACCGAAGATTTGCACTAGGACCCATCCGATGCAGTCGAGTAATACTGCCATCATAGTGCAAGCCTCCAAATTCATGAAGTTACATTATTGTAATGGCCCTTCTAGATGATCTCAGTGCTTGCAGGGATTACTCACATGGAGTGATGCTAACATCTACCATTCAGAACACATTGTTCTCAACAATAATAAATTGCTCGAGGCCTCGACTCATGAATGAATGAGATTGCAGAACAATGTTTGCAAGGACCATTTTTGAAGACTGAATTTTCTAGAACCTGTAATGCCCAGCAGATTCAATGGAAAAATGCTAAAACTATTATTTCATGTTTGTAGTTTGTCCTTAGGGTGGATATAATACCTCAATGGATGGATATAATACCTCAATGAAAAATTGCCTTAGTTTTGAATACCCTACATTGTAGCTCTCAAATATGTCCAAGGTATGCTAGCTATAATTCTCTCTCATTGTATTTTATTTTATTTTATTAAGCGATTTTTGACCTAAATCCTGCGCCTTATTGTGCAGAAAATCGTGCTGTAAAAATGTAAATGGAAGGCCATGAAGATAGGTGCAGGGGTTGAAGGTAAGTTTTTTCATGGATCCTGCACTGTGGGTAGTTAATGAACATTATCCAGCTCTTTACAGAAGATATAAACACATTAACTTCATGAATTTGGAGGCCTGCATTATGATGGTATAAGTTTGGAGAATTCATGAAAATGTAAGAGAGTAAGCTATCCCTCAATGGCATTTGATGGATCCGGATTCAAATCGTCCAGTAAATAGCTTACTCCTTATTTAACAGTGTTCCTCGTTAAATACAGCCCCTTGTATCCTAGATTCCTCTACATTAATTTCCCTTATGGTGAGTGCCCACCAGCATGGCCCGTAGAGATTCCTCAAGCAAAATTCTGTTAAGACAGACGGAAAAGAAAAAACTAAACCTAAACGCTGAAACTGATTTATAATTGCACCAATTGCCAAGAGTTCTGTGAACCGAGTGTTGCTACGGGCAGTCTCCATTCAAGTTTTCCAATTCAGCGACCAAGCAAACAAGTCCGAAATCGAATCATAACTTTTTTCTTTTCTTGGAAGTTTAGGCGAGAGAAACAAAATGCATTCTAGTTGCCATGTCATTTGAAATGATAGAAAAGAACGCATTAGAGTTGCCATTTCGTTTGACATGGATCGACATGATAAAATCTATTACCATGGTTATCGATGTACTGTAAATATTAAACAATTAGCCATCCTATCATTATTTTGGAAGAAAATTAGTTTATCAAGCAAAAAGGACAAAAAGTCACTTGTGATTGTTTTTAAATTATAAAATTATTGATATTAAATAAAGATCAGAAATAAAATAAATATAAAAAAACAAACAACTTCACAACAAATTCAAAATAGGATAATGAAATTATAAAATATGATACTGATTATAAGAAAAAAATTATATATTTTAGTTTAAAATATCATAATCATTATAAAACTTTCTTATATTTTTTGGTATCTATCAGTTTTGTTGGTATTTGATCAGATGGTTGTATGTTATTCTTTTAACTCAAGTTCTATTTTTGTAATTGCCATATTGGGCTTATGATAAGAAATTTATAATAAATTTGTATTGGTGATGACTAAGTTTACCCATATATGTTGGAAAAAATATATATTATTATAATATTTATTATATAAATAATTCACTTATTATTACATGTTTACTTGTTAATATATTGTAGAAAATAAATCTTTACATTTACCTTCAATTATGGTTAAATTATATTTACTTGTGTTATATATATATTTTTCATTAGATAGTATAATCTTTGATATTAAACCTTATGGGAATCAAGGGGATGGACCTTGAGTTAACTAGCCCTAAATATTCATTTAATATTTTATGTTTTCAATCTTTTGAGAGTATATTATCCATGTTATTTTGTTTGGAATGTGATTAAAATTTTTAAAATAATTTTATAATCATATATATTAGGTATGAAAATTGCATAACCACAATAAAATCCAAAACATAGAATAAATCAATTCTATAATTATATATTGTTGAAAATGACTTAATAATTTATTTTCATTTCAATGAATTATATTATTATCATTAATTAGTGAAGATACTATATTATTATCGTTAATTAATGATAGGGTTATAACACATTATCTTCACAAATACTTAACACAACCAATATACTAATAAAATTGTAAATGAGATTCATATTTTTCTAATAAACATTAAAAGGAATAAAAAATAAAGGAAAAGTAAATCGTGTTATATGTTCAAATTTATTATTAATATGATATTTAATTTTTTAATTTTAAAATATAATATTTAATATAGTTAAGTTATAATATCAAACATTACATATTTATGATAGATATATTTATATAATTTTATTGTAAATCATAGATTCATCTAAAATTAGGATCTATGAAGCATTGAAGTGCATCCAATTTCTTAAGATGTTATTTTTTTTAAACATTACTTTTTTACACATCCACAAATGAAATTTGATACCTCTACATGATTGATGTATGCACTTTTAAAATTGATCTATTGCTTTTAATTTTTTAAATTTATTCATCAAAATGGATCTAGAAGAAAAAATCAAGAAATGGAATAAGGAGGAGTTTGACAATATATTTGTTGATAGAAAAACTGCTGGAAAGAAATTCAGAATTGGGGCATGAATGAAGGATATGTACGATCGAGCTTTAGGAAGAGGAAGTAAGCAAGTGTAATAGGCTACAGGAGAGGTAAAGACAAGACAAAATATTGCGGTGACATAAGCATAGAGTTAGTTGGGTTAAAGATGGGGAGAGAAACACCAAATTCTTTCACAAATCTGTAACATACCCAAGAACAGAGCCGATCTTGGGGTGCATGATATAAAAAGATTTCTTATATTATAAAGATTGTCCATCAAAATATATAACTAATTAATTTTCCTTTAATTTAATTATTCATCAAGGTAAGTAAACTTAGAGGTGCAAGCACTGCATGTGTGGGGTACACAATTTAAGGCTGACCTCCTCTCATAATTTCGTACACTCAACTTGTATCAATAGAAAAATAAATTCACAATTCATAAAGGTAATTATTTTCTCAATCGATACTTAAGGACAAATGTTGAAATTTGATATCAAAAAACATTCATTTAACAAATCAAATTCTAATGATGCTAATTCAAACTAGTTATAGTATGCAACTAATAAGAAATCTTATTTTTCCTTAGAAGAGAAATCAAATCTTCAAAATCACAAGACTACTTTTAATCGTAACTTAAGATATCAAGACTACTTCTAATCTTAAGGAATTCTTATTATGTATTCCTAATGTGTAATATCTAAGGCTATTCAAACCTTTTCAAATCAAATGATCACCACTTATTCTAACCTGCAAAAGGGTTCCAAATTTTATGAGAAACTATCTGACAAAATAAAGAAATCTCTTCCAGATCTAAGTATAAAAGAAATACACTCTTTTATTTCCTTCAAACTCAAATAAAATAGACTACTAAAATTCACTCAACTATATTAACATAGCTATCTTTATAACTTTCCTACTTGTCCAAAGCAAATTTGAAAGACTCAATATGCATCCAATAACTTCAAATGTAAACAAACTATGAATTTCTAAAATTTGAAGTTTTCTTACTAAACATAGAAAACCAATACAACACTTATTCCACTATCAAATTTTATTAAATTCTTCCATCACTAAGTGCTCTGGATTAAAATCACTTTAATGCTAAATCCAAGATAGAATACAAATTACAAAATTATTTCACGGCATAACATAGCTTCTATGTGTGCCAAAATTGAACTTAGAAAAGAAATTCTACTTCCTCTGTAAATTCTCAAATTTATTCAAGAGTTGAATCAATTGTAAACATTCTAAGCTAACTACAAATACTCTATCTGCTATGAAAAACTAAACTATGTAAAATTATTAACTTTTGACCAGAGGTTCATCCACTAAATCTACAACATACTCTTTCTAAATAGCAACCAAAAACTAAATCTACAACAAAATATTCCTAAATAGAAATCATAAACTAAATATATAAATGAATTTCTTCAATAGGTGTGATCTTTTACAAAATAAGCAATATTTACTGCAAAGCTAAATCTAGTGAATAAATCAATGCGTGAGGAAGAAATCATGAGGAGATAAAATGTTATTCTATTATGCAATTAAAACTGAAGAAAAACATGAACAATATTGCAAGAATCTGAATAATCAATATGGAAAAAATACACACTTACTTATCACACTCACAACACACAAAGGTTGAAGGTGGGTCCTCCCTTCACATTAGAGGAGATTTCAACTCAAAATGCGCCTTTTAACCCAAATTCAAATTCCATATAATCATGTGTTAGCCAATGAAATTGATTTAAATTTGAAATAGTGTATAGGTTTTAAACAATTTTTTAATATAAATTTGGGAATAGATATCATAAAAAAATTACCTTTTTTGTTCATATTTTTGACATATCTCCCTCTCTTTTTACTCAAATTTTGATCGGGAGAGCTCCTTGGATGTGGAATTAAATTCCGCATCCCACAAGAACCCACTCGACATACTTTTGACAGACCTTGCTACCCGAAAAACAATAAATACCTAAAAAAACATGATGATGACATACTTGTTGGATGCAAAATTTAATTCTGCATCCAATGAGCTCTCTCAATCGAAATTTGAGTAAAAACATAGGGAGATATGTCCAAAATACGAAAAAAAAATAGCTTTTTTTCTTTTCTTCCTCCAAAATTAATAAATTTTATTTTATTATTTTAACTATTATTTTATTATTTTCTTTAGGAGGTCCATTTCGAGTTAAAATTTCCTCTGATGAACGCTGTCAACCAGAGTTTTTAAAAATTAAGGCAAATGCAGAGTTTGATTAATGGTTTGAAAAATAGTTCACAATATATACATGTTACACTCATCAACAACGATAATTTATACATAAAATGGCACTAAAACTGAAACTCCAAGCCTAGGAAACAACTTTTCCAAGTTAGGATGAGATCAGAAAAATCTAGGATTGAGAGTCAAATAAGAGAAGTTGGCATTATTGGCCTAGCTGTAAATACCAATCCCCTATGATTTTTGACAACCAATTTATGTGTTTTGTATTTAGCTAGATATTCTTGAAACCCTTTGGGCAGTTTGTCTAGATATACTTCTAGTTGTACAAAAACCAAGGCAGAAAAGATAAGTTACAAATATTTTATCTGCAAAATTTCTGGGTTTGATTTTTTTAGAAATTTTGGATTACCTTGGGATCTGTGTATTCAAATAAATAAATTTTTCAATGGGAGGTAGATATCATCATCATATAAAAGAATACTGCATCCAAATTGGTTTAAGAAACCTAGAATGATGCGAATCAATGATCGTTCTTTAACCAAGTGCCGAAACAAGTGTTGGATTTGGTACATGATTGAATACCAGATTGGGTACTAGATTGGTGGAAGAAATATGCAAGATAACCAAATAGATAAACCCTAAGTAGTTCATTAGTATATATAATGTCTTAGATTTGTATTTAAAATGAACAATTAAAATAAAATAATGGCAATATTATACCTTGTTATGATTCTTTATTCAACATCCTTTAAACTCATGAAGATGATGTCTAAGTGATGATACATAAGAGAAAATGGTTGAAAAAGAATTAAATTCCGGATTAAATGTGTGTATAAAAAATACCAAAATGGAGGGCCATTAAAGATTTAGAGCCTTCAAAACATAATGACACAATTGCTAACTCACATAAGCAATCACACTCGGTACTATAATAAGACACAATCGTTATCTTAGTCGTATGACGATCCTTTAAATGAAAAACCAACTACATCTCAACCATGTCCTTTAGTTATAATTAACACCAACCATATCAAGATACCATATTTGTACTTTATCTCCTAGGCGCAAATATTAGAGGTGAGGTTTGAGTCTCCTGAGTTAGCTGGGGAACAAAAAACAAGGTTAGATTACTTATATGATAAAAACTAAGTTATAAAATATTTCAATAAACAAACTGATTTCAATATACTTGCTATCTGATGGTCAGTCTAATTCCTTTCCCTCATGGGAACACATCCTCTACAACCACCAGTTTGCAAGTCATATTAATGCAATGTACATAATAGCATCATAATTCAAAGTATTTATTTAGTAGTGTAAGACACATAATAACATGATATAATATTTCTATAATCAATTTTAACTATTACGGATACCACTCAAATTTGAAATGAACTTGTGCAACTGAAATATTTCCTACAAATTTTCTCCCAACCATTTACTCTATGTGGCATATGTTATTCATCCTAGAGCCACACTTGAGTTGGGAGACAAATTCACTAAGGTTAAGGAATATTATAGATCTCTCACTAATATTTCTTGATGGGATTTGCAGGATAAACCCACCACTTTTGCTGGAACTCTTCTAATAAAAGGATCAAATTCCAATAGCAGTATCTTTCATAACAATTCATAATATTTGGAAGGGGGAAAATTGTGTTTTTATTCTTAACAAACATTTGTAAGTACTACATCCTGTAGTAACAAAGATGAAACTATATTATCTACATTATAGTATTATAGAAGCCAATTAATAACTTATACAAAACATCAATTTGAATACTCATAGTGTATTTTAACAAAGCTATTAACCTCGAAAATCATTAAGGCTATTAATAGATTCAAAAATATTGACCCTCAATAGAAGAACTAAAATAGTATACCATTAAGCACTATAACTCTATTTCGACTATTTAAAACCACAAGTTTCAATTTTATTTTCAAATATGCCTCGGCTTTAACATTAGAGAACAACTCAATTTATAGCTAAATATAAGGCTAGAGTCGATCCTTCCCTTAAAGGCTTCCCCTTAATCGGTGCCATTAGTCAACGATATACAATATAATTTAACAAAACTTTTACATGTACAAATAATATTGGAAACACTATAAAAGTAAAAGGAATTCCTAGGAAAGTTACAATAAGAGAGATCTTTGCTCTACAAATGAAAAGATCCATAAGAAAATGATGTAAAGTGTTTTTGTTTATGTAATGAATGATAAATATAATGAAAATAAAATAGTAAAATAGAAGGCATACAGGCATTAAATGACTTTGAGGACATCTTTCCTCAAGAAGTCCCTAGACATCCTCCGAAAAGAAACATTGAATTCACGATCGAATTGATACCTGGAGTGGTACTAGCATCAAAACCTCCTTGCCGAATGAAAATAATAGATATTACAGCGGGCAAATATCAATTACAAGAATTGATTGATAAAAATTATATTCGACCTAGTGTTTCTTCTTAAGGAACACCGGTCTTATTTGTGAAACATAATGTCCGATCTTCAAGATTTTGCATAGAGTATCGACAACTAAATAAAATGACAATTAAAAATCAATAGCCACTACACCAGATAGAAAATCTATTCAATCAATTCCATGGAGAAAGCATCTTTTCGAAGATAGACTTAAGGTTTAGATATCATCAAGTGCGAATCAAAGATGACGACATCTTTAAACATACATTTAGTACACGTTATGGTCACTATGAGTTTGTCGTAATGCCTTTTGGGTTAACAAATAGAACTGTTCCATTCATGTTCTTAATGAATAGAATTTTAAGTAAATATCTAAATAAGTTTGTATTTTTCTTCATAGACGAAATAGTAATTTACTCAAAGAACGAATAAGAACATAAAGAACCTTTTAAGATAATTCTGCAAGTATTAAGAGAACAACAGTTGTATGCTAACTTAAGTAAATGTCATTTGTTTATGGATAGGATTCAATATCTTGGACATCTAGTGTCGAAGGATGGAATATCTGTCGACCCCAAAAAAATGAAAGGAATCACTGAATGGTCGGTTCCTAAAAATGTAATCGACATAAGATCATTTATGGGGATTACCGGATTCTATCGGAAATTCATCGAAGTATTTTCAAAGATTTCCTATGTCATAACTTCAGTTCAAAAGAAAGGTAAAAATTTTGAGTGGAAATAAAAATGTATGGAAATATTTAATAAACTAAAAAACTTACTAACTACCTCCCCTATCTTAAATATTATTGATCCTTTCAAGGATTTCATCGTATGTATCGATGCATGTAAAGAAGGATTAAGCGGAGTATTAATACAAGGAAACTATGTTGTGGCAAATGAATCTAAAAATTAAAGGAACATGAAAAGAATTATGCTATGCACGATTTGGAACTTGCTTCCATAATTCACGCTTTAAAAATGTGGTGACATTACCTCATTGGAAGGAAATTTGTGCTTATGTGATATAACATAAGTCTAAAATATGTATTTTATCAACAAAATTTAAATCATAAACACGCAAGATGGTTGTCTTTCTTAAGTGAATATGATTTTAAAATCGAACACATAAAATGAAAGGAAAACAAAGTTGCAAACACTTTGAGTCCTCATGAAAATTTATTATTTGTAAACAATTACTATGAATCTGATCTAGAAAATATGATCCTAAGTGTAGAAAATTCTGATTAGGAATATTAAATTTTAAAAGAAAATACTGCTAAAATTGAACATAATAAAGTAAAAAAAGATTTCAGCCTAAATAAAAAAGGTCTGTTGCTACATAAAAATAGGAGGTACACATAAAATACATCAGAAATCAAACTTAAAATCATGAATCAGCTACATAAACGACCGTATTCAGGACATCCTGGATACCAGAAGATGATCACCATGATTAGAAAAGATTTATTTTGGCCAAACATGAAGAGGCAAGTGGTCGATTACTTTTAGTTACTGCATAGAATTTCAACAAGTTAAGGAAGAACATCAACATCGAGTAGGACTGTTGCAGCGACTACCCATTGTAGAATAGAAGTAGGAAACAATTAGTATGGATTTTATAACACGCCCATTAGAGGAAATTTCAACTCAAAATGGGTATTTTAACTCTAATTCAAATTCCATGTCATCATGTGTTAGCCAATGAAATTTCTTTAAATTTGAAATACCATATAGGTCTTAAAAAAAAAATTAGTATAAATTTGGGGATATGTATCATAAAAAAAACTACTTTTTTGTTTGTATTTTTGATATATCTCATCGTGTTTTTACTCAAATTTCAATCAGGAGAGCTCGTTGGATGCGGAATTAAATTCCACATCCAACGAGTACCCACTCAAAATACTTTTGATGAACTCTGCAATCCCCAAAGCACGAAATACCTAAAAAAAACGTCATGATGATTTAATTCTACATCCAACGAGTACCCACTCAAAATACTTTTGACGGACCTCGCTAACCCAAAAACATGAAATACCTGAAAAATGTGATGATGATGTCATCATCACATTTTTCAGGTATTTCGTGTTTTTGGGGTGGCGAGGTCCGTCAAAAGTATGTCATCATCACGTTTTTTCAGGTATTTCTTGTTTTTGGGGTAGCGGGGTGAGTCAAAAGTATGTCGAGTGGATACTCGTTGGATGCAGAATTTAATTCCGCATCCAACGAGCTTCCTCGATCGAAATTTGAGCAAAAACACGAGGAGATATATCGAAAATACAAACAAAAAAATAGTTTTTTTATTTTCTTCCTCCAAAACTAATAAATATTATTTTATTATTTTAACTATTATTTTATTAATTTTTTTAGGAGACCCATTTTGAATTGACATTTCCTCTAATGCACCAAAGAATTTCGGACAACATGATTCAATCATTGTCGTTGTTGATAATTTAAGGAAGGATGCTCATTTTATTCATGTTAAATCTACCTATAAAGTTGTGAACATTGCAGATATTTTTTATGAAAGAGATATTCAAGTTACATGCTGTACCAAAAGTAATAGTATCAGATAGAGACAAAAAACTTACAGGTAGCTTTTGGAAAACCTTGTTTAAAGGATTAGGTACACAGTTGAACTTCAATACTGCATATAATCCACAAACATATGGGAATATTTTGAAGAGTAAAGCAAGTCCTAGAGTACATAGGAACAAACCAGGTAAGTGGGAAGACTACCTATACTTAGTGGAATTGGCTTACAATAATAATTTTCAAGATTTTGTAGGCATGAGTCCTTTTGAAATTTTATATGGATGCAAATGTAATAATCGAATTTATTGGAGCAGTCGAGTTGATAGGTTAATGTTAGGACCTGATTTATTAAAATATATGGAGATAACCGTGAAACAGGTACAACAAAACTTGAAGGCTTCCCAAGATAGGAAGAAAATTTATGCTGACCTAAAAAGAACTCTTAGAGAGTTCCAAGTGGGTTAACATGTGCAGATAAAGTAAATCTCAAGAAACGTTCCTTGCGATTGGGCAAGTATTCAAAGTTGGCATCCAGGTATTGTGGACCATTTGAAATTTTGGCTAAAGTAGGGCTCGTTGAATACCACTTATCCCCACCAACCACTATTAAAGTGCATAACATTTTCCATGTTTCTATTTTAAAAATATATGTTCATGATGATACTCATGTGATTGGTTGGAATGCGATCCAGGTGGAACCCAAAGGAGAGTTCCAGGTGGGATAGTTCTGCATTCTTGACAAGAGATAACTTTTAATCTGGAACTATACAATTAGACAAGTCAAGGTGCAATGCAAGCACTTTAGTCTAGAAGAAGCTTCTTGAGAAATGGAAAGTGATATGCGAGATGCATATCCAGTCTTATTCCAAGATGATGAAATGGAAGAATCAAGAAGAAATTTGGTAACACTGAGGATGGTGTTATCCTCTAAGGGGAGGTGTATGTAATGCACCTGAAATTAATAATTTATTATTAACTTCTGCTCAAAAATATTAATATTTTATCATTTTTGACAGAAAGTAAAAATAAAAAATTGTAATGAATTAGTATTTATTAAAAGATACCGAAGGCATAGGGGATTCACATTGTTGAGCAATAACTTATCATGTTCATTCATAAAGGGGGCGTTTTAATTGTGGAAAAAATAGTCAATATATTGTAGGTATTAGGGGGCAGGGAATAGGTTATGTAGGGTTTGTAGGTATTGGGGGTTATAAAAAGGGGTTTCTAGTAAAAATAATGAATATATTGTAAAAATAGGGTTTTTTCAATTGGAAATATGTATTGGGAGGGGGGCTCAATAAAAGGATTTTTGTAAGTAATTATCAATATCTAGTGAAATTAGGGGTATTTTGTATATGGAAAACCTAAACATGTCATGACAACTTTATATTAGCTAGATGCTCAAGTGTCACATGGAGGAGTTTATTAGGAGTTTGTAGGAGTTTATTAAGAGATTGAATGATTTTATTAGGAGTTGACTTTACACAAGTACACATTAACTATACTCGTAGATAGCAAATGGAGTTAAACTAAGGCTTCAGCAATTAGACTTGAATTTAAGTTAATAGTTGTAGAATCATTGGAGTTAAGCTAATAGTTGTATATAATAGTTAAGCTAATGTTGATCCAATATAACCATGATTAGAGTTGAAGTTAAGCTAATAGTTGTAGAATAATTGGAGTTAAGCTAATAGTTGTATCTCATTGTTAATTTAAAAATTAAAATATCAACAATTATAATTCAAGTAAAAGTGATGATTGGAGTTGAAGTTAAGCAAAAATTAAGATACCAGCCATTGGAATTCAAGTAAAAGTGATGATTGGATTTGAATTTAAGCTAATAGTTGTATCATCGATGAACTTAAGCTCAGAGTTGTATCTATTAATCCAATAGTTTTTTTTTTCAGAGGAAAAAATACCATTCTTTTTTATTCATTAGAATCAAAAGACATATTAAACAAATACCCTCTTTCTTGACAGAAAGGAACAATCAGTAGCAAATCAATCCATAGACAAACAATGATCAAGCCTACAGTAACATCCAGCCAACAGAAAAATATATAAAGTCTGATCATAGCAAACTTTTCTCATCATTCCTGATATATCAGGTCAGAAATGCTATAAATCGGAGGTGATTCCAAGCAGACATTCCAGAGCAAAACTAGCTGGTTGAAGAAGTCTCAACCTGACAGATAGGCATAACAAATCAAATGCTGAAAGATCAAATGCTGAAACAACAAGAGGAGTTCAGCAGCTAGAAAAGTTTAAATTGGCCATGTTCTATGACCATTCCATCCAATGATTCACAGTAAGATCCATATCCCATATCCAAATTCAGCGCCTGTTTGGAGAGGCCATCAGCCAACATGTTGTGCTCATGGTATATATGCTTGAAAATCACCGAAGGGACAATATGGAGCATATTTTTTATTTTATCACACTAATGCATCAGAGACAAAATATCAAGGGTGGAAAGTCCGTTGAGCCAAGAAATAATAACCATAGAGTCACCAAAGATCAAGTGAGTGGGCATGCCCATCATCAAGCTCACTCTTAGAATAGCCCAGAGCACCAATAATTCCGCTCTAGTATTAGTGCTACATCCACAGCCCAATGAGAAACTGAAATAATGATTTTCATTTAGGTAGATCACAAAACCTGCACCTCCAATTTTCTTTGCAGCAGCCCTGTCAAAAAATGAACAAGGAAAGACTTTCTGACGCTTAGGACCAATGATCCAGATTTTTTGAGATTTAAAAGGAATTGGATAAAGATTTAGAAAACTCTCAATCATGGAGATAAGTGGCTGAGCTGAAGGATTCAAATTCTCAAAGAGACATTTCTTCTGAAGATTCCAAATACACCAATACGCAAAAAGAGGCAGATATTTGTAAACAGCAGAACGTGTAGTGGTTGAGAACCAATGCTCCAAAAGGGATGGGACAGAATCAAAACAGGGCAGTGAAAATCCAAATCGAGCTGCGAAGTAAGAGAAAACACTCACAGTGAAGGGGCAGAACAAGAAAAGGTGTTGAATATCCTCCAAACTTCTCTCACAAAATACGCAGCGACTTGGACCATGAAAACCACGCGATTGGAGTTGCTCCCAGGTAAGTATCCGCCCTTTAATCAGAAGCCAGATGAAACAGGCAATTTTAGTGGGGATATTCAGAGCCCACAGACAATCACTAATAGTATTTCGTGCATCTATATTACTGTTTGAGATGATACATTCGTAACCTTTGGCTACAGTAAGAGTACCAACATAATTATAATGAGACCAAATCAGAAAATCACATAGATCCTTCAATCGGATTCTGCTATATTCCAACCCTCTAACATAGTTATCCCAAACAGATTTCCAATCGCCACAAAGGTCGAGATCCTCTACTGAAAACCAATACCCTGAAGCAAAGGTAGTTTCATTTCTAGCTTGAGCAAGGGTACATATCCCATAGTCTTCCAAATAAGTTCTTAAATCACCTGGGAGAATAAAAGAGCAACCCAAACCAACAACGGGATCCACACCCAGTCGAATAACTGAGCCATTGCCTACTTTCCAAAGAATTCCTTTACCCAACCAGGGCAAGGTTGAGAGGAATCCTTTCCAAATAACTGAGACATTTCTAACCCTGAAACATTTCTCTCTTAGCCAAGAGTGCACAGGCAGATTCTTCATATAATTCACAGATAGAAGTAGGTTCCAGATGCCATTGCTGTTTAAAGCATTCCATAAACTCTTCAATCTCAGAGATAAAATGAAACTAGGGAGATGCTTGATCCCCCATCCACCCAAAGACAAAGGTCGAGCGAGAAGATGCCAGTCAACGAGATGAATTTTTTTTTCTTTGTAGATGATCCCCATAGAAAAGAAAAGATCAATTTTCTGAGCTTATCTAAGAGAAAGGATGGAATTGGAATAAGGTCCATCCAGTAGACAAGGAGGCTTGAGAGAACAGATCGGATAAGAACTAGATGTCCTCCAAGAGACAAGAGCCTGTTAGTCCAATGAGATATACGCTTCTCGAATTTAGCTATAAGCCAATGCCAGTCCTTGACCAGATAACCTGAAGGCTTGAGATAATACCCAAGATAATTGAAACCCTGATTAAGATGTGCAAATCTGAACGGAATGAAACCTATAATTCTACCAAGAAGAGCAGCATCTAAATCATTATGGAGGAAGTAGGATTTTTCCAAATTTATGCACATGCCAGAGGCCTCACAAAAAGTGTCAAGTAAAACTTTGAAGGCTATCAATTCCTCAAATGTTCCCATACCAAATAAAATCACATCATCTACGAATAATAAATGAGTGAGGAAGACATGTGGCGAAATTTTGATCCCCTTGATTTTACCATTTCTCTTGGCATCTTCAATAAGAAGGCTTAGACCCTCTATAACTAGGATGAACAATAGTGGGGACAAAGGACAGCCCTGTCTGATTCCACGAGTGGCCGGGAAGAAAGTAGAAGGAGAACCATTCACAAGAACAACAAAATTTGCTGAAGAAATGCATCCCAAAATCCAATTCACTCCTACAAGAGGAACTCCAATCTGGATAAGAATAAGACGGATGTAAGTCCAATTTACTGTATCGAATGCCTTTGTCAAGTCTAACTTGAGGATGAGAGCACAATTCTTTTTTGATTTGACAGAGTGTAGAACTTCCTGAGTAATGGCTACTGGATCAAGGATCTGGCGGTTCTTCAGGAAACCAAATTGCTGGGGAGAAATAGAGGATTCAAGGAAAGGTTTAAGTCTCAGGGCTGCAACTTTAGAGATCAACTTATAACAGAGATTGCAAAGAGAGATAGGATGAAAGTCAACAAAGGAGATGGGTTGTTCAACTTTTGGGATTAGAGCTAAGAAGGTGGAGTTAAGGGAAGGAGCCACACTGCCCGAGATTCTATAGGATTCCACCAAATCAACAAGGAGAGGTCCCAGGAAATCAATAAAGGTCAGATAGAATTCGACAGGCCAACCATCAAGTCGTGGGACCTTGTCCTTTTTGAAAGTTTTAAGGGCCTCAACAACTTCCAGAAGAGTGACAGAATTAGTGAAGGCCTTTTTTCTTTCCTCTCTCACATAGGAAGGGAAAAGATGAATAAACTTTAGCTGAGCAGAAAGATTTGTCTTGTGATCATCAGCGAAAATATTTTTAAAATAGTGAATCCCAAGAGCTTTGATGCGTTGATCACCCGAGATCCAGTATCCCTCCTCATCTTTTAAACTCCAGATGGCATTATGATTTTTCTGAGCCGAAGCCACCGCATGGAAATATTTGGTATTGGCATCCCCATTCAAATCCCAAGTAACTCGACTTTGAAGTCTTGCAGAATAAAGCTCATGATCTAGAAGCTTCTGGAGATCAGTTTTTAGTGATATCAATCTGAGATGATGTTCATCATTTAAGATAGCAGAGTGAGAAGAAATAAGAAGAGAACTAATTTCCTCCTCTAGAATAAATGACTTATCCTTCAAATTTTGAGACTCAGCCTTTATCAAAGGCTTAACTTTTTCTTTCAGCATGCGAAATTTTCCCGAAAATGCATTCATAAAATCCATCGAGGCATCTGAACAGATAAGAGGCCATTCAGTTCGGATCATTTGGATAAAATCCTCATTTCCAAGCAAGGATTGATTGAATTTGAAGGGATAAGCACAAGGGTTTTGTTGTTCCTTCCATTCAAGCACAACTGGCAAGTGATCAGAAATCCCACTTCTATGAGCCCAAACCCTATGTCTTGGAAGAGAGCTAATGAGATGATCCGAAAGCAGAAAATGATCAAGTCTTTTGGAGATGCCATCTTCCCCCATCCTACTGTTCCTCCAAGTAGGTCCTGCAAATGGAGGAGCCAGATCCACTAATTGATGATCGGAGAAGAGCTTGGAGAAAAAAGGTCCCAAGGGATCAAGTTGAGCTCTAGTGCCCCAAATCTCTGAGGAATTTAGAGTTAAATTCAAGTCACCAGCTAAGATAAGGTTGGGCAACGAGAGGAGTCCACCAGAGGCCACAACATTCTAGTACATGTCACAGTTAAGATAAGGGCCATAACAATTCAGGATAGACAAAGAGAAGGAAGACCCACAAATCGTAGCTTTAAGCAAGATACCAGCAATAGTTTGGTAAGCTTTGCATATGAGAATCTTTGGATTCCAGCCAGAGAAAATACCCCCAGAGAGCCCATTTGAATTGAGTGCATAGAACTCCCAACCCGGACACAGCTTGGAAAAGGAAAAGAGTGCTAGGTAAGAGCTGGTCATGGTCTCCTATAGGAGTACTGAATCAGGAGAAAGAGACACTATCAGATGATGGAGGATTTTTTGTTTGGTTGAACCTCCCAACCCACGAACATTTAAGGAGAGACGATGCATTATGAGTCAATCTGAAGAGGGGTTGACGCTCTAAGGACCCTTTGAGGAGAAGAGGCAGGCTTCTGAGCCGCATTCTTTAGTCTAGTAGATAATGGAGTATAAGGGGCAGATAAAAAAGTCACATCATTCAGAGGAGATTTTTTTTTTCTCCTTATAGTGACGTTTTCAAAGCAGATGGAATCAAGGGGTAGAACTGAGGGAGACAAAGGAGTCTTATCAGAGAAAATATCTAATGATTTTTGTAAAGCCGGGTCTGCAAAGGAAGGGGAGGTGGTCAGGCTGATGGATTGTGAATCCAGTGTTGAGCGACCAGTGTTAACTAGAGGAGGAAAGTCTGAATTGTTAAAGAGAGGTTGAGGGGAGATATCTTCTAGAGTTGGTGTAAGGGAAATGGCGGCAGCAGGGGAGGTGGAAACAGTACAAGACGCATTAGAGTGTAATGCTTCCAAACTCCTAGAAGGAGGGCATGGAAGGATCTCAGTCAAAGGAGAGGTAGAAGGAAAAAAGGGGGAGGGGTCTAAAGTCGCCTGAGAAGAAAGTAGCGGGAGAGAGTCAAATGAGCTTGGAGGAGTAATATCAGGAAAATCCTTGCGAGGGTAAGAAAGAGTCAAGGCCTGAGGAGCATAGAGAGGATTTGAAGGGACTTTACCAACCAAGCTTAGTGGAGTGGTCGGAAGATCTGAAGACCGAGGAGTGGATTTAGGGGAACCTCTAATGACACCAACAACATCCAAAGTCTTACGATCCCCAACAACAGAATCCATCAGAGCTAATTCTAAATCTGATGCATCTTTGAAAAGGGAGCATGCATTCTTTAGATTTCCAAAGGGAGAAACTGGAGGGACCGTGGGAAAAATTACCTGGGGAATCCAATGATCTGGAGGAGAGGATCGCTGTGCTGCAGGGAGCCGAAGGCCCGAGGAGGCAGAGTTTTCATGAAATGATGCACATGCCCGTCTCAGATGTCCAGTTTCCATGCAGTAGCTGCATCTGAAGGGTATGCCCTGATAGTCAAGTCTTCGTGAAATTAGGTGATCCTTACAAATAATTTCTATATTAGCCAGTAATCCTTTAGAAATGTCCAACTCTACTAGAACTACGGCCAATATTTTGTCATATGAATTCATAAAATCTTCTTCTACTGTGACAAAGCATCCTATGGTATTTCCTATGCCTTCTAGGAGCGAACGATTCCACAATGGGAATGGAATTCCAGGTAGCAGAGTCCACAAGTGACGTTTTTTTACCCTTTCTCTAGCTGGGTCAAACTGAAGATGCCATCGGTCTAAAAAAAGAGAGCCTTTTCCCACTCTCCACAGTCGATTAAGGACAGAGGTTGCATGGGCATCCTCTAAAAATACAAAAACTATCCAACCCCGGACCAGAAGACTGATAGCAGGAACATATGTAAGGAAGGGCTTCCATTGTTTAGTAGCCCATGCAAACCATTCTTTCTTATCCATGGAAGCGTATTCCAATCTTCCAATGAGCGCGCGAGAACATAGAGCCTCCACTCTATCCAGGTAAATATCTCGACCCACAACGTAACGTAGTTTGCCTTCAAGCACCTTGTGTGGTTTAGCCTTCCTTCTACGCCGAAATCGATCAGAACTTCCACCTGCCACGTCGTCGGGAAACCCATCATGGGTTTCCAACATAATCACTGTAGGGGAGACCCCAGAAAGGAAACGCCAGTCAACAAGAGTCCAACAATGCTAATGATGGGAAGCGGGTAAGCTTCATGCAATCATCAGAAACCCAGGTTGCAAACCTTAGTTGGGGTAAAACATAATAGGAGTCTACTAGGGTTAAATGACCACCAAGACCCAAATCATTCAACAGTCCCGAAGAACGACGTCCGAATCAAGGACAGACCTATCCCAAATGCCAGAAAAAACCACACAAAGCTCACCAGTCAACGAGATCCCAACAGTAATGTGTCACAAGCAACACAAGAAACCCCGATCCTAAACCCTAGTTAGGGAGAACCCAACGTAAACCGGAATGAAAACCCCAGCCCTGAAAGTGACAGACGAATCTAGGACAACCAAGCCCCGGAAATCACGGAAGCGTAGAAAGTTCTAGCATCCGGACAAAATAAAACCAATAACGACATCGTGTAGGGTGTGTGACAGAAAAAACCACTCAGCTACGAAGAAAGGAAAATGAAGACAAAGGCTAAGCCAAAAACCGACTAATATATACAATTCCCACTTGTTTAGGCTAGTTGGTACTAGTCCTCAACTCTGAGGATGGACTCCAGTCGTCGGCATTAGCTGAACAGACAAAGAAAGACAAAACAATAGCCCAAAAACCAAGAAATAGAGCTAGAAGGGACGAGGACTAAAGACCCAAAATGCATCCAACCAGACCCAAAAAAACCAGGTCAATGCAAAAGAAGAAAACGGGTTCAAAGGGTCAAGTAGAAACCGGGTAAATGGCTTCAAAAGTACCAGCAAAAATAACCCCAAGAAGGGGACCGGCAAGGAGCTCCATCAACCTACAAGTCCTTATTCCTCTTGCAAACCCTCGGCTCCGGCCTCTTCTTGAACACATCTAAAACTTGTACTTATGAGATGCTAACTAAGTTTTTGTTTTGAAATTATTAATTATGATTTTTGGAGTACCCATGTACAATCAATCTCCATAGTAAACTTGTCTCTTGTCTCATTCTCATTCTCGTTTAATTTTGGACAAGGCCCATAGAATCAATTTGGAGAGTACACTTGTCTCATTCTCATGTGTAGATGAAAAACCATAGATGGTAGTCCACCCCAAAATTCTAAGATATATAGGCATATCCGGGTAATTAATAGAATAGTTATATCTAATAATTTATAGTTGAAATTGAAGTTTAATTTTTCAAAGTATTAATGAAATGTAACTAAGCTATTTTTTATTCTTTTGAAATTGTTAATTCTGAATTTTTGATGCTACCTATCAATCTTGATATTACACTTCTTTCATTCTCATTCATAAATGAAAAGTAAATAATGATATTCCACCCCAAAATTCTAAGATGACATATTAAAAAAATGGATTCCTAAAATAGCTTGTTTATGATGCTAATTGTAAAACCATGTTTATTGTGAAAATTAAACTTAATAATTTTATACTTATTTCTATAATTTACCTTAAACAAAAAAATCCTGATACGTAATAAGAACCTAAATTTATATAGGAATATAGAGGTATGTATGTATCCTTGATGACCATCAAAATTAATCCAGACAAATTCGCTGAACCAAAAAAATAAAATACAACCATTGATTAATTTAAAAAATAAAATTTTGAATAATACACAAGTATCAGCAGGAACATAAATTTTCACACATGTATCTGTCCTCTTAATTTGTATATATTTTCGGAATTTTGTTTTAATACATCTTATTTATCTGATTAAAATATATCACTCTCTTCAATTATATAAATTGATGGCATAAAAATATATACATAATTTACTCAAAAAATATTTACGCAATAAATAATAGGAATCTAAATTTAAATAGGAATACGGAGTTATGTATGTGACTTAAGATACTTTAAACGAAATAGTCAACCTTCTGTTTGAAAACAACATTGATCAAATAAAATAAATGTGCAGTAATGTGTGACTTAAGATACATTAAACAAAATAGTCAACTTTCTGTTTGAAAACAACATTGATCAAATAAAATAAATGTGCAGTAACGTATTGATGCACGTAAACTCATTAAATAGAAATAATGAAGGCCGATTTAAAGATCGCATTTGGTGGCGCAAGAGATTAAGATGGCCTTCAGCAATTTAGTATGAAAGTATCACTGCAGTTACCTTATCACAGCAGTTACCTTGAACATTTTAGTATGAAAGTATCACAGCAGTTACCTTATGGAGGAAATTCAAAGAAAAAAGTATTCTTTTAATAAAGTAAATTTTCAAATATCTTAAATTTGATATTTATGGGTAAAGACAACTCACATAATATCAGGAATACAAGAGAAATTTAGATTGAAGTTGACAGAAAGGTTTCTTTGTTTAAAAATTAGACAAATACTACTTGGATTAGCATTAAGTCCAAAAATAGTACTAGCAAGATTCAGGTTTTGTATATCTACACGAAATAAGCAAGCATTTGATATAGTGCTTCTCAAGCCAACATGATGCATATTAGTACTAAGAAAAAAATTAACATAGCTAAGATAAGAATGAACTCACATGAGCTCCATAGTGAAACTGGTCGTTGGACAGTCCCTAAAACACCATGGGTAGAAAGGATCTGCCACCTTTGTGAGAGTAAGAACATTGAAGATGAAAATCACTTACTCTTAGAGTGCCCTGCGTACACCCACATTAGATCGCAGTTTCATAATCTTTGTTGCAATACCGACTTTCCTAGCCTTCTAGCCTGTCAAAATTATAGTAAGCTCGGGACGGTTCTTTCCAAGCTCTTTGAGCATAGAAATATAACTTTAAAGCAAACTAATTAATTTTCTTCTTTAGGTCCGATAGACCAAAGTTTGGTTTCAGGGGAGGTTAACCATCATCATCATCATCACAAACATAATATGGAAAAGAAATATGCAATGAATATACAAACATAATATTCTCCATATGGAGGATGGAAAGAGGGTAAGGGGTTGATTAAAAAATGTGATCGTCTTTTTAGCCTTAAAACATATGAGTTTAATAAATAAAAAGGATTCAGAATAGTTGAGTGAGTGTAATGGTTAAGAACATGTGTTAGTTTTTAGAGGTTACAGGTTCAAAACCAACTCTAGTATATCTAGCTTGCTGCCTGTTGGAATAAAAACCCTAATCAAAAGATCAAATAGCAATCATTCAAATTTTCCAAATTAATCTTGCAACAAAGTTTGAACAGCATCCGATTTATAATCTAAAGATGAGTTGAAGACAGTGTCCAATTTATAATGTCCATAAAGAATATTTCAACTCAATATTAACTGCCACCACAAAACAGTTACATATATGGTAAGATAAGGAAATGAAAATTAGGGAAAAAAAAAGCTTACAACCCATTCGAAACACCTTTCTGAAATATATAACTATTTATATATTTGAATTTGGACCTGAAATATTAGCATGACCGAACCTTATCCAACCACAAAAACTGGTGCACCTTAAGAATCTTGCTCGAAAAATTCTCTTTTGGCCGATTGCCATCCTCGTCAAATAAGTTAATCCAGACAGATCAGCTACTGCAATAACAATTTTTGAAACAGGATATTCATTTTTACGTTCAAACGAATGTTCCATGGAATTTCAATGGGCAACGCTGCGTTACCTCTGCCAGAGTCGTTTGAGTCTCAGCATATAATGATGTTGATCTCCTTCTCCATTATGATAAGCTGAGACCCAACCGACTCCGGCGAAGGGCACAATGCAGAGTTTCCCATTGATTTTGTAGGAAAGTACACATCATTCAGAATTGTGTTGAACGTGAATTAGAGCAGGCCCCTCGGCCCCTATTTAACAGTGTTCCTCCATATGGTGGATTCGATTCTTCTATATTAATTTCAATGATGGTGAGGGACCACAGGTATGGCCCACCTGTATGAGAATGAACGGGACTTGTTTAATCCCACCATGTTCGAATTTGGTTTTTATTCTACCGGTCACATTTTTTAATTAATTTATTTGTTATTATTATTTTTCAAGTTTTGGTTTTAATATTACTCTTTCGAAAGTTTTGTTTAAAATTTTACAAGAGTTTTGTATTTTATAATAAAAATAAATAATAAAATAAGATTTCATTTATAGACCTAGAATATAATTATGTATGCTCTTTTTTTTCGTGAGTATATTCTATTTGAATATGGTTTATTCTACAAGGTTGTTTTGATTTCAAATGTTGAACAAAGAATTTATGTCTTTTAAAATCTTTATTTAGTATTTGGCTACATTAAATTTTTTAATATTTAAGTGAAATTGAACCATAAAAAAATATAAGAAATGATAAATTCAATGTTAATGAGAATTCTGAAGAATTAATCAATACTCTTTGAATCTGAATCTATATAATTACCTAAGTTATGGGACAAACGTTATACATACATTATTGATGTCACTTAAAATGATTAAAAAAATACATAGACATATTTTATAACGAGGATAGATCCAATTCCTAGGCTCTATCAAGGACCTAAGGGATCAAATCTTAAAGGTGCAATCCTCTTTTAAGTATTGCACTCAAGGAGGTAATTTTGGTATGCCCTATATATAGCCATTGATTTGATTCAAACTAAAAGACACATCTTTTTATTTAACCTCGACATATAATATTTTTATTATTAATATCTAATATTATTTATGGGATCTAACATTACAACATCTCCCCCATACATGTTTTTAAAACCATGTGCATGGGCCCTCCTAAAACCATGGGTTATTTAGGAGGCCTTGCACATGGTCTTAAAACAATTTACAAGGCTCTCCTAAACCATGTACAATAAAACCATGGGTTTTTTTAGGAGACTTTGCACATGGTTTCATTTGCAAGGCCCTGCTAAACCATGTACAAGAAAACCATGGGTTTTTAGGAGGCCTTGGCCAACATTTTTTTTCTTCGGATAAATCAATTTTTGAGGTAAAGCTATGAACCTGAAGAAATCAATGTACATAATGCCAAAATCATAGATTTCAAGTAAATCCAATGTAAACAAATCAATAAATATAATGCCAAAAATACAATGCATTACCTCATCAATAAGGATAATATAAAAAATATAATGCATTACCTCTGATCATGTAAATAACTCTCAAACTCTATTTCCAAAACCCTCTAACTCCCATGAATCCAACCTTCCAACTCTCAAAGATGTTAATGTAATCAACTCTCACCTTCCAATTCTCAACAATCTTAATGTAATCAATGAGCATGGAGGACTGAAATTTGTAGGGTGTAGATGTTCATTGCAATAAGGAAAAATTCTAAAAATAATGGAAAAATAATTGAGTTATATGAGTTTTTATGTTTTTTTGAAAAATCAATGGAGCAAAATAATTCCAATTTAATAGATGTTTCTAATTTTTAGTGAATGTAGAGTTTGTAAATAAAAATTTAGAAAATATAGCTTTATATAAGGTAAATATATTAACACTATTATAGTAATATAAAAAAAGTAATAATATAATGAAGGTTGAGAAATTTTATTGCTCTTCAAAATTAAGTTTACAAAGTTTATTACTTTTCCAAGCAAAATTTTACTGTATTTTACTATTAAAATGCCACATGATAGTCATTTTGCCCATCAAATTCCATCACTAGAGTTGGAGATGTTTTCTGTAAAAGCAAATTAAAGCAGGCCCTCCCCACTATTTAACGGAGTAAGCTATCTACAGACGATGGTCCCATACGACCCACTTGAGTGATACTGCCATCATACTGCAAGCCTCCAAATTCATAAAGTTACATTATTGTAATGGCTCTTCCGTATGATCTGAGTGCTTGCAGGCATTACTCTCATGGAATGATGCTAACATCTACCATTCAGAACACATTGGCCTTAACAATAATAAATCCCTAGGGGCCTCGACTCTTCAAGCAGTGAGATTGCAGAATGAGTGCAGGCAACGTTTGCAGGGACCATTTTCTCATGGAGTGATGCTAACATCTACCATTCAGAACA
>LPNX010134915.1:454536-470725 GCA_001517045.1 Pseudotsuga menziesii
ATTTTCGAAGACTGAATTTTCTATTCAATGGAAAAATGCTAAAACTATTATTTCATGTTTGTAGTTTTTTGTTTCTAAAAACATCCTACAGGTCTCTAGGATGGATATAATACTTAATGAAAAATAGCTTTAATTTTGAATACCCTACATTGTAGCTCTCAAATATGTCCAAGCTATGCCAGCTATTATTCTGTCTCATTGTATTTTATTTTATTTTATTAAGCCATTTTTACATAAATCCTGCCCCTTATTGTGCAGAAAATCGTGTTGGGAGTGCACTTAAATTGCTAAAACTGTAAACGGAAGGCCATGAAGATAGGTGCAGGGGTTGAATGTAAGTTTTTTCATGGCTTCTGTACTGTCTGTGGTTGATGAACAACATCCAGCTCTTTACAGAAGATATAAGCACATATAACTTCATGAATTTGGAGGCTTGCATTAAGATGGTACAAATTTAGAGAATTCATGAAAAGGCATCAGAGTAAGCTATCCGTGCAAATGGTCAAGTAAATAGCTGACTCTCTCTTTAACAGTGTTCCTCGGCATCGTTAAATGCAGCCCCTTGTATTCCTCTACATTAATTTCCCTGATGGTGAATTTCCACCGACATGGCCCACAGAAAGTCCTCAAGCAAACTTCTGTTAAGACAGTCGGAAAGGATGAAACAAAACCTAAACGCTGTAACTGATGAATAATTGCACCAATTGCCAAGAGTTCTGTGAACCGAGTGTTGCTACGGGCAGTCTCCATTCAAGTTTTCCAATTCAGCGACCAAGCAAACAAGTCCGAAATGGAATCATAACTTTTCTCTTTTGTTGGAAGTTTAGGCGAGAGAAACAAAAAGTATTCTAGTTACCACCTCATTTGAAATGATAGAAAAGAACGCAATAGAGTTGCCATTTCGTTTGACATGGATCGACATGATAAAATCTATCATCATGGTTATCGATGTACTGGGAATATTAAACAATTACCCAGCCTATCATCATTTTGGAAAAAAATTAGTTTATTAAGCAAAAAGGACAAAAATGTCACTTGCGGTTGTTTTTAAATTGTAAAATTATCGATATTAAATAAACATCAGAAATAAAATAAATATAAAAAAACAAAACTTTACAACATATTTGATTATAAAATATGATAATGAATATAAGAAAAAAATTATATATTTTAATTTAAAATATCATAATCATTATAAAACTTTCTTATATTTCTTGGTATCTGATCAGGTTTCTTGGTATTTGATCAGGTGGTTGTATGTTATTGCTTTTACAAGTTTGGTTGTATGTTATTCTTTTTACAAGTTTTATTTTTCTAATTGACATAATAAATTTGTGTGGGTGATGACTAAGTTTACCCATATACTTCGGAAAAAATATATATTAATATGTTATCTATTATTTATATAATTGACTTATCATGTTTACTTGTTAATATATTGTAGAAAATAAATCTTTATATTTACTTTTAATTATGGTTAAATTATATTGACTTGTGTTAAAAAAAAAAATTTCATTAGGAAATATAATCTTTGATATTAAACCTTATGGGAATCAAGGGGATGGACCTTGAGTCAACTAGCCCTAAATATTCTATATTTAATATTTTATGTTTTCAACTTTTTAAGAGCATATTTTTCATGTTATTTTATTTGGAGTGTGATTAAAAATTTTAAAATAATCTTATAATCATATATATTAGCTGTGGAAATTGCATAACCACACTAAAATCCAAAATATAGAATAAATAAATTATACAATAATATATTGTTGAAAATAACTTTTAATAATTTATTTTCATTTCAATGGACTATATTATTATCATTAATTAATGAAGATAAGTTTATAACATGTTATCTTCACCAATACTTACCACAACCAATATAGTCATAAAATACATATGAGATGTATATTTATCTAATAAACATTTAAAAGGAATAAAACATAAAAGAAAAGTAAATCATGGTATATGTTCCAATTTATTATTAGTATGATATTTAATTTTTTAATTTTAAAATATAATATTTAATATAGTTAATTTATAATATCAAACATGACATATTTATGATAGATATATTTATATACTTTTATTTTAAATCATAGATCCATCTAAAAGTAGGATCTATGAAGTATTGAAGTATATCCATTTTTTTAACATAATTTTTTTACACATCCACAAATGAAATTTGATACCTCTACATGCTTGATGTATGCACTTTTAAAATGGATCTATTGTTTTTAATTTTTTAAATTTATTAATCAAAATGGATCTAGAAGAAAAAATCAAGAAATGGAATAAAGAGGAGTTTGACAATATATTTGCTCATAAAAAAACTCTTGGAATCAAGGCTACCAGAGAGGTAAAGACAAGACAAAATATTGCGGGGACATAAGCATAGAATTAGTTGGGTTAAAGATGGAGAGAGAAACACCAAATTATTTCACAAAGATGTAACATACCCAAGAACTGAGCGATCTTGGGGTGCATAATATAAAAAATTTCTTATATTATAAAGATTGTCCACCAAAATATATAACTGATTAATTTTCCTTTAATTTAATATGATTCATCAGGGTAAGTAAACTTAGTAAACTTAGAGGTGCAAGCATTGCATGTGTGGGGTGACACCATTTAAGGATTAGCTCCTATGATAATTGCTAACACTCAACTTGTATCAATAGAAAAATAAATCCACAATTCATGGAGCTAATTATTTGCTCAATCGATACTTAAGGAAAAATGTTGAAATTTGATATAAAGATACATTCATTTAGCAAATCAAATTCTAATGATGCTAATTCAAACAAGTTATAGTATGCAACTAATAAGAAATATTACTCTGCCTTACAGGAGAAATCAAATCTTCAAAATCACAAGACTACTTTTACCTAACTTAAGATATCGAGGCTACTTATAATCTTAACGACTTCTTATTATGAATTCCTAGTGTGAAATATCTAAGACTATTCAAACCTTTTCAAATCAAATGATCACCACTTAGCAAAAGGGTTCCAAATTTTATGACAAACTGTTTGACAAAATAAAGAAATTTGTTCTAGATCTAAGTATAAAAGAAATACACTCTTTTATTTCCTTCAAACTCAAATAAAATAGACTACTAAAATTCACTAGAATATATTAACAGAGTTATCTTTATAAATTTCCTACTTGTCCAAAGCAAATTTGAAAGACTCAATATTCGTCCAATAACTTCAAATATAAACAAACTATGAATTTCTCAAGATTTGAAGTTTTCTTACTAAACATAGAAAACCAATACAACACTTATTCCACTATCAAATTTTATAAACTTTTTCCATCACTAAGTACTCTGGATTAAAATCACTTTAATGCTAAATCCAAGATAGAATACAAATTATAAAATTATTTCATGACAAAACTTAGCTGCTACGTGTGCCCAAATCGAACTCAGAAAAGAGATTCTACTTCTTCTATAAATTCTCAAATTTATTCAAGTCTCGAATAAATTGTAAACATTCTAAGCTAACTACAAATACTCTATCTGCTATGAAAAACTAAACTATGTAAAATTATTAACTTTTGACCAGAGGTTCATCCACTAAATCTACAACATAGTATTTCTAAATAGCAAGCAAAAACTAATTCTACAACATAATCTTCCTAAATAGAAAGCATAAACTAAATATAGAAATGAATTGCTTTATTGAATGTGATTTTTACAAAATAAGAAATATTTACTGCAAGGCTAGATCTAGTGAATAAATCAATGCATCAGAAAGAAATCGTGAGGAGATAAAATGTTATTCTTTTATGCAATTAAAACTAAAGCGAAACATGAACAATATTGCAAGAGTCTGAATAATAAATATGGAAAAATACACACTTACTTATCACACTGAGCATGCACAAAGGTTGAAGGTGGGTCCTCCCTTCAAACGCTGTCAACCAGAGTTTTTAAAACTTAAGGCAAATGCAGAGTTTGATTAATGGTTTGAAAAATAGTTCACAATATATACGTTTTAAATTGATCAACAACCATAATTTATACATAAAATGGCACTAGAGCCGAAAATCAAATCCCAGGAAACAACTTTCCCAAGTTTGGATGAGATCCCAAAAATCTGGGATTGAGAGTCAAATAAGAAAAGTTGGTGTTATTGGCTCAGCCGTATCTACAAATCCCTTAAAATTTTTGACAAACAATTTCTATGTTTTTTGTCTAGCTAGAGGTTCTAAAAATCCATTTGGCAGTTTGTCTAGCGATACTTCCAGTTGTACGAAAACCAAGGCATAAAAGAGAAGTTCCAAATATTTTTCTACAGAATTTATGTGTTTGATTTTTTTAGAATTTTTGGATGATCTTGGGATCTGTGTATCCAAATCAATACATGTTTCTATCGGAGGTAGATATTAGCATCATCTAAAAAAGTAATGCATCCAAATTTGTTTAAGAAACTCAAAATGATGCGAATCAATAATCGTTCTTTAACCAAGTGTCGAAACAAGTGTTGGATTGGGTACATGATTGAGTACCAGATTGGGTACCGGATTGGTGGAAGAAATCTGCAAGATAACCAAATAGATAAACCCTAATTAATTAATTAGTATATATAATGTCTTACACTTGTATTTAAAATGAAGAATTAAAATGAAATAATGACAATATTATACCTTGTTATGATTCTTCATTGAACATCCTTTAAACTCATGCAGATGATGTCTAGGTGATGATAAATAAGAGAAAATACATGAAAAATACTTAAATTCTGGATTAAATGCGTATATAAAAAATATCAAAATGGAAATCCATCAAAGATTTAGAGCCTTCAAAACATAATCACACAATTGCTAACTCACATAAGAAATCACACTCGGTACTATAATATGACGCAATCATTATATTAGTCGTATGACGATCCTTTGAATGAAATACCAACTACACATCAACCATGTCCTTTAGTTATAATTAACACCAACCATATCAAGATACCATATTTGTACTTGATCTCCTAGGTGCAAACCTCAGAGGTGAGGTTTGAGTCTCCTGAGTCAACTGAGTAGAAAACAAGAAGGTTAGATTATTTATATGAAAAAAACTAACTTATAAAATATGTCAATAAACAAACTGATTTCACTATACTTGTCGTCTGATGGCCAGTCTAATTCCTATCCCTCATGGGAACACATCCTCTACGACCACCAGTTTGAAAGTCATGTTAATTCAATGTACATAATAGTATCATAATTCAAAGTATTTCTTTAGTAGTGTAAGACACATAATAACATGATATGATATTTCTATAATCAATTTTAACTATTACGGATACCACTCAAATGTGAAATGAACTTGTGCAACTGAAATATTTCCTACAAATTTCCTCCCACCCATTTACTCTATGTGGTGTATGTTATTCATCCTAGAGCCACACCTGAGTTGGGAGACAAATCCACTAAGGTTAAGGAGTGTTATAGATCTCTCACTAAGATTTCTTGATGGAATTTGCAGGATAAACCCACCAGTTTTGCTGGAACTCTTCTAATAAAAGGATCGAATTCCAATAGCAGTATCCTTCATAACAACTCATAATATTTGGAAGGGGGACAATTGTGTTTTTATTCTTAACAAATATTTGTAATTACTATATCTTGTAGTAACAAAGGTGAAACTATATTATCTACATTACAGTCTTATAGAAGCCAATTAATAACTAATACATAACATCAATTTGAATCCTCACAGTGTATTTTAACAAATCTATTAACCTCGAAAATCATTAACGCTATTAATAGATTAAAAAACCTAGACCCTTAATAGCAAAACTAAAATAGGATACCATTAAACACTAGAAATCTATTTCGACTATTTAAAACCATAATTTTCAGTTTTATTTTCAAACATGGCTCGGCTTTAACATTATAGAAAAACTCAATTTATAGCTAAATATAAGGCTAGAGTCGGTCCTTCCCTTAAAGGCTTCCCCTTAATCGGTGCCATTAGTCAACGATATACAATATAATTTAACAAAACCTTTACATGTACAAATGATATTGTAAACACTATAAAAGTGAAAGGAATTCATAGGAAAGTTACAATAAGAGAGATCTTTTCTCTACAAATGAAAATATCCATAAGAAAAGGATGTAAAGTGTTTGTTGTTTATGTAATGAATGATAAAGATAATGAAAATAAACTTAAAGTATAAGGCATATAGGTATTAAATGATTTTGAGGACATCTTTCCTAAAGAAGTCCCTAGACATCCTCCAAAAAGAAACATTGACTTCACGACCGAATTGATACCTTGAGTGGTACTAGCATCGAAAGATCCTTATCGAATGAACATAATAGAGCTTACAAAGCTCAAATATCAATTACAAGAATTGATTGATAAAAAGTATATTCAACCTAGTGTTTTCCCTTGGGGAGCACCGGTCTTATTTGTGAAAAATAATGACTAAACTTCAAGATTTTACATAGACTATCGACAATTAAATAAAATGACAATTAAAAATCGATAGCCACTACACCGGATAGAAGATCTATTCAATTAATTCCATGGAGAAAATAACTTTTCGAAGATAGACTTAAGGTTTAGATATCATCAAGTGCGAATCAAAGATGAGGGCATCTTTAAAAATGCATTTAGTACATGTTATGGTCATTATGAGTTTGTCGTAATTCCTTTCGGGTTGAAAAACACAATTGTTGCATTCATGTTCTTAATGAATAGAATTTTAAGTAACTATCTAGATAAGTTTGTATTTTTTTTCATAGACGACATACCAATTTACTCAAAGACCAAACAAGAACATAAAGAACATTCAAAGATAATTCTGCAAGTACTAAGAGAACAACAGTTGTATGCAAAGTTCAGTAAATGTGATTTGTTTAAGGATAGGATTCAATATCTCAAACACATAGTGTCCAAGGATGGATTCTCTATTGACCCCAAAAAAATGAAAGGAATCACTGAATGGCCGGTTCTTAAAAATGTACCGACATAAGATCATTTATGGGGATTACCGGATTCTATCGAAAATTCATCGAAGGAATTTTTAAGATTTCCTATCGCATAACTTCAGTGCAGAAGAAAGGTAAAAATTTGAGTAGAATGAAAAATGTATGGAAATATTTAATAAACGAAAACATCTACTAACTACCGCCCCTATCTTAAAGATTGTTGATCCTTTCAAGGATTTCGTCATATGTATTGATTCCTGTAAAGAAGGATTAGGTGGGGTATTAATACAAGGAAACTACATTGTGGCATATGAATCTAGAAAATTAAAGGAACATGAAAATAATTATGCTATGCACGATTTGAAACTTGCTTCCATAATTCACGCCTTAAAATTGTGCCAACATTCCCTCATTGGAAAGAAATTTGTGCTTATGTCAGATAACATAAGTCTAAAATATGTATTTCATCAACAAAATTTAAATGATAAAAACGCAAGATGGTTGTATTTCTTAAGTGAATATGATTTTGAAATAAAACACATAAAATGAAAGGAAAAAAAATTTGCAAACACTTTGAGCCATCATGCAAATTTATTGTTTGCAAGCAACAACTATGAATCTGATCTAGAAAATCAGATCCTAAGTGCAGAAAATTCTGATTATGAATACTAAATTTTAAAAGAAAATACTGTTAAAATCGAACATAATAAAGTAAAAACATATTTCAGCCTAAATAAACAAGGACAGTTGCTAAATAAAAATAGGAGGGACACATAAAATTCATCAGAAATCAAAGTTACAATCATCAATGAGCTACATAAACGGTCGTATTCAGGACATCCTAGATACCAGAAGATGTTCACCATGAGTAGAAAATATTTTTTTGGCCAAACATGAAGAAGCAAGTGGTTGAGTACTTAGCTTACTGCATAGAATGTCGACAAGTTAAGGAAGAACATCAACATCTAGTAGGACTGTTGCAGCTACTACCCATTCCGGAATGAAAGTCGAAAACAATTAGTATGGATTTTATAACATGTACACCAAAGAATTTCGGACAACATGATTCAATCATGGTCATACTTGATAATTTAAGCAAGGATGCTCATTTTATTCATGTTAAATCTACCTATCAATATGTTAACATTGTAGATATTTTTTATGAAAGAGATAGTCAAGTTACATGGTGTACCAAAAGTAATAGTATCAGATAGAGACAAAAAACTTACAGGTAACTTTTAAAAAGGATTAGGTACACAGTTGAACTTTAGTACTACATATCATCCACAAAAAGATGGTAATATTGAAAGAGTAAGCCAAGTCCTAGAGTACATGTTGAGAGTGTATGTCATGAACAAACTAGGGAAGTGGGAAGATTACCTACACTTAGTGGAATTTGCTTACAATAACAATTTTCAATTTTTGGCAGGAATGAGTCCTTTTGAAATTTTATATGGATGCAAATGTAATAATCAAATTTCTTGGGGCAGTCAAGTTGATAGGTTAATGTTAGGACGTGATTTATTAAAATATATGGATATAACCATGAAACAGGTACAACAAAACTTGAAGGATTCCCAAGACAGGAAGAAAATTTATGCTGACCTAAAAAGAACTCCTAGAGAGTTCTAGGTGGGTGAACATGTGCATAGAAAGGTAAATATCAAGAAACATTCCTTGATATTGGGAAAGTATTCAAAGTTGGCACCCAGGTATTGCGGATCATGTGAAATTTTGGCTAATGTAGGGTTGGTTGCGTACCACTTAGCCCTACCACCCACTATTAAAGTGCATAATGTTTTTCATGTTTCTATTTTAAAAAGATATATTCATGTTGATACTCATGTGATTGATTAGAATGTGATCTAGGTGGAACCTGAAGGACAGTTCCAGGCGGGACAGGTTTGCATTCTCGACAAGAGATAACTTGTACTCCAAAACTGTACCATTAGACAAGTCAAGATGCAATGCAAGCATCTTAGTCTAGAAGAAGCTTCTTGGGAACTGGAAAGTGATATGCGGGAGGCATATCCAGGCTTATTCCAAGATGATGAAATGGAGGAATAAAGAAGAAAGTTGGTAACACTGAGGATGGTGTTATCCTCTATGGGGAGGTGTATGTAATGCACCTGAAATTAATAATTTATTATTAACTTCTGTTGAAAAATACTTTAATTATTATTTAATATTTTTATCATTTTTGACAGAAAGTCAAAAATAAAACATTTGTAACGAATTACTATATATTAAAATATATTGAAGGTGCAGGGGATTCACATTGTTGAGAAATATCTTATCATGTTCATTCATAAAGGGAGCGTTTTAATTGTGGAAAAAATAGTCAATATATTGTAGGTATTGGAGGGCAGGGAATAGGTTATGTAGGGTTTGTAGGTATTGGGGGGTATACAAAGGAGTTTTTAGTAAAAATAATGAATATATTGTAAAAATAGGGGTTTTTAAATTGGAAATATGTATTGGGAGGGGGGCTCAACAAAAGGATTTTTCTAAGTAATTATCAATATCTAGTGAAATTAGGGGTATTCTTTAATATCCCAAGAATGAAGGCACTATGACATGGTTTCACTAAGTGAAGACCCCATGACTGAAGGTGCCGGGGGGGGAGTGGAAATAGTTGTTGAAGAGTGTTGTTGACCCACACGAGGAAAATACAAGTGGTTGAAGCTGAGTTTCCCATTGATTTTGTAGGAAAGTACACATTTAGAATTGTGTTGAACATAAAACATAATAACCATGGTGAGAGATCGTTTTCTATCAAAGTTGATTAGAGCAGGCCCCTCGACCACTATTTAACATTGTTCCTCGATATAGTGTATTTTTCTACATTAATTTCAATGATGTTGAGGGCCCAACGGTATGTCCCACTGGTATAAGAATCAAGGGACTTGTTTAGTCCCACCCTGTTGGAATTTGGTTTTCATTCTACATGTCACATTTATTATTATTATTTAATGTTTTGGTTTTAATATTACGTGTTTTGAAAGTTTTGTTTAAAATTTTCCTCTTCAATTATGACACCAAATGATGTAAAGAAATTTTTGTTTTATAATAAAAATAAATAATAAAATAAGATTTCATTTATCGACATAAAATATAACTATGTATGCTCTCTTTTTTTGTGTGTATTCTATTTGAATATAGTTTATTATACAAGGTTGTTTTGATTTCAAATGTTGAACACATTAGTCATGACTCTCAATGCCCTTATTTAGTACTTGGATTCATTAAATTTTGAAAATTTAACTGAAATTGAACCATAAGAGAAATACAAGAGATGAATATTTCAATTTTAATGGGAGTTCTGGAGAATTAATCAATACTCCTTGAATCTGAATCTATATAATTACCGGAGTTATGGGACCAACGCTATACATACATTATTGATGTTACTTAGAATGATTAAAAAATACACAAACATACTTTATACCAATTCTTCAAAATCATAGATTTCAAGTAAATATATGAATCTAAACTAATCACTACACATAATGCCAAAATCATAGATTTCAACTAAATTCATCAATGTAAACAAATCAATAAATATAATGCAAAAAATACAGTGCATCACCTCATCAGTAAGTATAATGTCAAAAATATAATGCAATATCTCTTATAATGTAAATAAATCTCAGACTCTATTTCCAAGGCCTTCTAACTCCCATGAGTTCCAGCTTCAAATTCTTAAAGATGTTAATGTAATCTACCCAATGATTTACACCGGGACCCACATGATGTTAGGATTATTAATCCTCCCTTGTCCAATTTGGTCATATGTCTAAATCAGGAGTCATGTTTAAATCGGGATCCCATCCAGTTTATTTTTAGTCGCTAGCACCATTGGTTCCACTTGGCCTAATTAGGGCACATGTTCTAGTTACTAAAGTGTGGGGAACACTAATTGAGACCTGCTTCCACTGGTTGCACTTGCATGCATCAGTTTAGGAGCCTCCTAGATCAATTCCTACAATCTAGGAGCCACGGGGAGTGTCGATACCAACCTTCATCAGTTGAGTTCAGTTAGTGACTAGTCAAGCTGAGTTAGGATTCAGTTACATTCAGTTCTAGTCCTCTACATTCAATTAGGACTAGGTTTGCATGGATGCATGTAGGAGAGGCACATTTCTCACCTAGTTCAGTTAGTTAGGCTCAGTTAACACTAAATTAGACACTTGATTTGTGTTCTAGAACTCCATTGAACTCTGATAATGGTTTAGACAAGGTATGTTAACTATTGAGTCCTTCGATAATGATTTAGACAAGGTCTTAGTTACCTATAGTCATGTAGAGTCTAATCAATTTGAATTTACTCATGTGGATTCGAATTGCTTGTTGATATTTAAGCCATTGTACTTCATTGTAATTATAATCAAATTACTTTTGATTAATGAAAGCATTCATAGTTGCAATCCATTTTTGCACTATTTCATTCTTCAATAACTGAGTAAATTGTGTGATCTATCTTGTGAGTTGTTTGTTTCACCATAGATCTATGTGCTTAATTTATATGGTATCAGAGCCTCGACGTACAAGGCACCTCTCCTCCTCAGATCTCCAGCTGGATCATTTTTTAGCAAAATTGCTCCTTCCAGTACTACACCAGAAGCAGAGAATTTACCACTTAATATCCCGAGTTAAGAAATTGTTGATCAATCCTTCTTAATCAATTATGCTGGGTGTGAAGGAAATTCCAAAAGTGTAGACTGTCGACCTTACTTTATATGTTAGATTGTCTGATTTACAGGTTAGCATATCCTCTCACTACATTCGCTACAAGCAGCTCACTCCCCTCATAGCATTCGCTACAGTAGCTCAGTCCTCTCTACTGCATTCAAAATGTTCCCTCAAATGGAGCAACTCACCCCCTTCAACTACCACTAGTGGAAAGAATACATGGAAATCTTACTTCACACTAAGTTTCTCTTCAGACTCACAAAAGAAATAGAGGCAGTGCCAATTCTTAATCATGACAAAGAAAAATAATTGAATAGGCTTGGTGAAGCTCATAGATACTTGTCCCTCTGAGTCTCTCAAGATATTTGTTTACAAAGATTGAAGACTCCAAGGAGATCTGGGACAAGCTTGCTTCCTTATTTGATAAGAAGGATGAGATGAGGGTCCATCAGCTAGAAAATGAACTAATCTCTCTTAATCCATCCAACTTCGAAACAATGAATGATTTTTTCACAAAATTCAAGTACCTGATATACGAGTTGAAGAAATGCAAGGTGGAGAAGGAGGATGATCATCCGATCATTTCCATTCTCTCAAAACGGAGTGCAGACTACTCAGTCTTTGTATCAACTTTTCAATCGGTGAGGATCACTACTCCAATTTGGAAGATGCCCATTGTTGATGCTTTCATTGCATATCTCACTTATGAGCATGACAAGTTGATCCAAATGGGAATAATTCGATCTTCCATAGATCAAGCACTGGTTGCAGGAGGACCCAAGGGAGTGAATGATAAAGGGAAGAAAAGAGATAAGTATCCTGTGAAGAAAGAGCAGTCAAATGAGCCTTCATGTTCGAGGAGAAGAAAGATGAATGTAAAAGGTAGGGTCCTTTGTTCTGATTGTGGAAGGGGATTTCATTCAGAAAGCTCCTGTATGAGAAGATAACTTGATGAAATGGATCTTCTTTTGAAGAAACATAACATTGCTGAACTTGCTAGCACAAGGAAGGATGAATTTGAAGAAGAAGATAAAGAACATAAAAGGAAAGGCCATGCACCGATGTGCACTGAAGGCTAGCTGTTCAGCAGCACAAGTCTTTCTCATTGATTCTGGAGCTTCCAATCATATGGCGACTTCCAAAGAATCATTCTCTTCCTTACAGTCCTTTGATGGTCCTAGTATTTAGATGGGAAATAACAGTCAAATTCGAACCAAAAGGAAGGGTTATAGCAAGCTTGAACATGGAATATTCAAAGATGTGCTCTATGTTCCCTCCCTAGCTTCAAACCTGTTATCTGTATACCAGATGACTCATACTGGCTCTCCAAAGCAAGTGATATTTGGTACCGACTCAGTGGAGATCACAGATATCTCTACTGGGAACATAATAGCAAAGGGTGTTGCAAATCATGCCTCCAAAGCATATTAGTTCTCACACTTCATGCCTCCTTAAAAACTAATGCACTCTTAGCAGCCACTTGCAAGGGAAGGTAAAATCATTTCATCTACTTCTTTTGCAGCTTCTACTAGTATTACACATACAGCTATATCAGTTTATGAGATTGAGATTCAGGGTGGTTCAAATTCAGATCCAGTCCCTACTTCCAAACTAGAAGCTAGGGAGATTACTGGAAACCCACCTAACACTCAGAAGGGAAAGACCCTTGCGCTATGTCATGTAATCTTAACTCCTTTAGAGATATGCAATAGACTCCATGTAAGAATCGACATGGCAAAGGCTCAATCTCACTACGTTCAAAAGAATAGAGATGATCATACACCTCTTCATCCAGCAAGAGACAAAGGTTACATTCCTCCTTCCTTCCATCATCATTTTGGGAGAAGAAATATAAGTCTACATGCTAGGCCCCAAAATAGCTATGCACAGAACACCATTCATGCTGCTTCGCTGCATCACAGAGATGAAGGTTGCAGCAACATATTTCTAGGTTTTTCAAACTTGAATCCAGATTCCATATGCTTAGAGAGAGGCACTATAGCAAAAACTGGATTTAGCATCTCTTTTTGCATCCTTTTTTGCATCTAGACTATCTTTCAGTGTATTTTTCTTTATTTTTTGGACAAAATGGCGCAATTTCATGGGTTGGTGCTATTTTAGGCATTTTTTGCATCCTTTTTCTAAATTTGGCGCAAATTGCGGCCTAATTTGCACCGGGTTTTGCACCTAGTTATGCGCCAGGTTTTGCGATAGGTTTTGAGCCTAGTTTTGCACCTAATTTTGCGCCTAGTTTGTACATCTACTCTGGTTGCGCCCCCTTTTACTCCCATGTTTGCCTCAAGTTTTACGCCCTTGTTTTCATCCACTTTTGCATCCTTTTTTACATCCACTTTTGCATCCACTTCTACATCTTTTTTTGCATCCCTTCGTGCGCCAAGTTTTGCATCAAAGTTTACATCCTGTTTTGAGTCTAGTTTTGCATCTCGTTTTGTTTCATCCATTTTTGCATCCATTTTTTCATCCACTTTTGCACCCACGTTTTCATCCCTTTTTGCATCCCATTTTGCATCCATGTTTACGTCTTTTTTTGCATCTACTATTGAATCCACGTTTGCATCCACTTTTTTCACGTCCCAATTCATACCCATTTTTGCGCTTACTTTTACACCCACTTTTGCTTCAACTTTTGCATCTACGTTCGCATCTTTTTTTGCATCCAATTTTACATCAGTTATTGGATCCCTTTTTACATCCATTTTTGCATCCACTTTTGCATCGGGTTTTTGTGTTGGGTGTTACGACTACTTTTGCATCTAGTTTTCCATCTACTTTTGTTGCATCCACTTTTGCATCCAATTTTACATCTATGGTTGTATCCACTTTTGCGCCACTTTTTTCATCATGTTTTTCTTCCATGATTGCATCATCTTTTGCATCACCTTTTGCATCCATTTTTGGTGCACCCCATTATGCGCCCACTTTTACGCCTACTTTTGTTGCATCCATGTTTGCATCATTTTTTGCATCCATGTTTTTATCCAGTTTTACACCCAGATGTTGAAGATGAAAATGAGGATAATGATTATGATATTGAGGATGGTTATGATGGTGATGATAATGTTGTTGATAATGAGGAGAATGATGATAATGATGATGATGATGACGATTATGATGATGATGAGGAGGAGGACGATAATGTCAATGATGACATTGCCGATGATTATGATGGCAATGCAATGAATGGTGATGATGGTGATGATGCCAATGACAATGATGATGAGTACAATCAAAATGATGATGTTGATCATCTTAAAAAATAAGTTGTTATTTGTCATGCATAAATCGCGTGTGTCCTCCATGACCCTTTTCCACTAATCACATATTTTGGGTAGATGTTATTTCTTATGCCAAAGGTAATGATGAATAATTGATGAAAATGTCAATAATAATGATGATGATGTCAAGGACAATCGTGATGATGATGACATGGATGATGATTATGCCGATGATGATGACTATTGTGATAATCATGATGACAATGACAAAGATGACGATGATGATGATGATGATGATCACCATCATTTCCATCATCATCTTCATTAAAAACATCATCACTGTCATTGCCATCTAGTTCATCATCATTACCATTTAAAGCATATGGGATATGTTTACCATTTATGGCATGCATAACAAGTGGGATTATTCTAAAACAACCCACAAAAGTACAAAATTAAAACCACAAGGGAAACATAATATTGAAATTGTTCCAATTTTCTTTCTCCCAACAAAACATGCTTCATTTTAGGGAATTATGTTAAAATCCATACATTCACAGACCATCCATACTATACTTGTAGTAAATGTAAATATAATACTTAACCGAATTTATAAAATAGGTAAATATTTTATAAACACCCTTATGATATATAAACTTCTTTCACCTTAATAATGGTAAAATATGTAAATATAATAATAACATATAATTAATATAAATATGTTACTATAGTTCATATGTTAAAAGATTTAATATAAATAAATATATATAGTTCATATGTTATGTGATTTAATATAATTAAATATACACACATATTATTTACTTATACATTATACAAACTAAAATATAGATTAAAACCTATGAAGTTTCATAGGGAGGTGAAGCAAAACATGAAGTATTTTTCAAATATAGATCTATGTACAACTACCCATTTCCCAATGGGGCTTCTGCTAAATCAATCTATGGATTCAGGGTTATGAGTATCAATTTGGTCACTCTAGTCCGTCCCCAATTTGGCCATGAGAGGATTTAATTCGGTCATGAGAGGATTTAACATTCTTCCGCCCATGAGGACTTCTCATGGCCCATAAGGATTTCTGAGGGTGCCTAGTTGGCAACGTGGGTGTCTTGATTCTCGGGCTAGGACATTCAAAGCCTATATTTTTGGGATGGATCAAAGTAAACTAGAAGCTCTATCGTTGTTGATTCCTCTACTATCTTTGTCTTAGATGCTGCTCTCTCGTATACTATATAAGATATACCTATGCTGGTGGTGCTACTGATGCTAGGTCACCAAAATTTAGATCGCTATCTCGCCCT
>LPNX010134915.1:471251-506251 GCA_001517045.1 Pseudotsuga menziesii
ATAATAGGGTATTTATTTTACATTTATGCTTTTCATTTAAGTGTTATTACATTGGAGGCACATTTTATCAAATTCATGAAAATACAAAATATGTATGTTTGTTTTAATTGTGACTCACAGTTTATGTTCCTTATTTGGTGGACTCTTTGAGTACGATGATCAAAAAAGTGGTAGGTAAGGTCTTTATGCCTCCGTCCATACCTTGCAAATTGCATAAAGACCTATACCTTCTTCCATTGAAAGACTTGCTCATATATGTCTTACGCTACCAAAATTCAAATCATCGGGTTACAACTAGAAGGTGTGGCCTCCCCTAGTGGGAGGTTCAGTCCAAATCTTCAGAGGTCTTAAGCTCAATATAGATAATTTGATCATTTCAACACCTATCCCAATATAGACTTGGGATGTGATTTGCTAGGCTCTTCGTCGTTGTATTTATTGTCCAATCTATCGACACAATCTACTGTGCTGAAGGGAAACATATTTAAATGCAAACAACTTCTTGGAAACAACCATGAAAGTTTAGACTTTTAATAGAACACCCTTTCTTTGAAACAAAAATTTGAAGTCAAACTGAGAGATTGCAAAGGAGTTAACATAATATGTAAGAGAAACTTTTATTGAACCACCCTTACACCATGCAACATAAACCACATTAGTATGCTCTCTCATATTCCCTCGTTGATCATTGCAAAACATAATCCAATAGTTTGGTTTGACCTAGTTATTACTATATATGGAATTGGAGACACATGGTTTATGCAATCCCTTCCTTATTATGAGTGTTTGACCCTTCATGGTCATTAGCGATAACGCATGCAAGATATATCAACTATTGGGAAGATCATGTTATATTGAGCTCATTTCTTTCATTGAGTGCTCTTTAGAAAATGTTCATTAGAAAATGATGTGTTGCTTTGTGGCTTGTTCATGTCACTTTAACATTGTCGTTTACTTTCCATAAATAAAATTCCATTATGAAGAGGATAAATGTATGGCTTTAACTTTAAAAAAAACGTTTCAACCTTGCAATATCTATATTTTGTTGTTAAGAAGGATTTGAGTCTATTTAGAAAGATGCTTGTACATATAAAATGCAATTATAGGGGTTCCTCTTGTAGGCTTGGTAGTTGGGGTAGTAGGCTATCATTGTTCCCACCCAAGTTCAAAACCCATGACTATATGTACATGACACCTACGAGAGTGTCAAAATTTTCATTAATGAAAAAAATGCAATTACAAATTGAGATGTTCATCATTCTAGATTATATTTATTTTCCCTATAGTGTCTCATCACATTTTCTTCTACTTTTATTAAGGAATCATGCATATATTTTATAGTATTCTCCAAAATTAATGGATATTATGTATTTTTAATATTTGAAGTTTTGTACATAAAATTTATTGTAACTAATGTTTTCATTCTCCACTTATCTTAAAAATTTGTTCTAGACTTCAATGTTGTATTATTTTACTAGGTCAATGCCTTTGGATGGTCTCCTCCATTTGTGCCTCTATCTTCCTAACACAACTTGTATCCTAATCCAAAAAAGCTAATACGCATATCTATTTGGTTCAAATTCAGTTCCTCAGTATGTTAATTTCAATATTAATATTGATTACATATGTGTACACAACTTTTTATATCATTTAAATTAATTACTTCCTAATGATTTTCATGAATCTAACTTGTGATATACCTTGAAATTGATATTTTAAAGTACTTTAAGATTAACTTGTACAATATATACCAAGTTATTCTATTATAGTTAACATTACTTTATACTATTTTTTATGTGTATACATTTTTAATAAATTTTCAATCTCATTTTATTTTTAATTTTGTTTTTGTTTTTTCACTCACTCTACTTTTTGTTTTTTTCCTTTCCATGTATCTTTGCACCTTATGCGGCAATTGCTAATTTAAACCAATATATGTATGGAAACTTGGATATTAAAGCACAAACGTACCTGATTATTGACTGCCCTATTACATTAAAACACAAAAAACAAATTACATCCATTTTGTATAAGTTTGTTTTACAATTTGCAAAGACCTTTTAATCAAAATAATCAACCTAAATTACCAAAAACTAGAAAGGTAACACAACCATTAAGTAATAAAGTAATTCTCGTTAGCTTTTAGAAGAAATCTTGGGGAAAATGTAAAAGACTAAGAGGTAAAAAAGAACTGCGTGTAGACAATGGAGGCTCCCGTTTCCTGCAGACAATGGAGGCTCGAAGATCTTGTGCTCGCCAAGGTTAAGAGATTTTTGGCATGGCCTGCTAAGGTACGCCAGTCTATTTTTTATCCACATTTTTTTCCCTTATTTGATGTATGCATGCGATGCATGTTGTTGTTATTTACATTTGCCACATCAAATTATATACTTGTTATGCCCTGGCCATTAAAATGTTACCCAATATCGCAGTCACTGTTGCAATTTTCCCAGCATCAAGTAGGATCGATTGCCCAATTTGTGCCGATATTTTCTTCATAATATTATAATTGCAAAACTTGGTTGCTGCATGAGGGTTCTCTGAAACTCTGCACAAGAAATTTGCCCAGCACATTGCCCAGCATCAAGCAGGGTCGATTGCCCAATATGCGCGGATAATTTCTTCTTAATCCTATAATTGCAAAACCTGGTTGCTGCACAATGTTCTCTGAAACCTTGCATGAGAAATCAAACCCTATATCAGATATTGGTGTTTAAACCCAAGCGATGGATGCAAGTTTGTGTTTTTTTTGTGTTTACACCCAAGCGATGGATGCAAGTTTTTGTTTCTTAAGGTGGAAATTGCCTACAGATTTGCCCCTAATATACAACCAGCTTTATTTATCAATTTAACCCGAAAAGAAAGTTCGCCAAACTTAGTTTTAATAAACTGGCTAAATTGGGTTATTATATCGAGTGTGAGGCTATCCGAATTCACCCTAGTCCCTATAGTGCAGCCATCTGCAAACCGTCCATATTGGATCCTGGACATCTTCACTTCATCTTAAAAACTTGATTTGTGTGCTAACATGTGTCTCCTCTGCCTATAGGTGTCTCCTCTACATGTTTGGCACCTTCTTTGATTGTCTGGTTCGTATGTGCAGGTGCAAAGGTTGTCTGTCTTAGTAAACTGCAACCAACATTTCTTTATCCTCATTTCCAGTTATTCGTCCATGTAGGTGCTTTATGCTTCTGCCACAATTGACTAGTGTGGTATCTGAATTCAGGAAAGTATTCTTTGCTTCAATATCCTTCACATCTTTGTGCTGGGCTAACATGCCAGTCTCGACTGCTGGTGCTACATCCTGCAGCAACATTTTTCTGCATCTGTTTGTTTTTTCTGTTTGCAAAGAATGGTCTGTGACAAAACTTGGCAATAGATTTGCACTTTCTCTGCAAAATATAGGTCTTTTTTCTTCGTGGGCACCACTTGTGGTTGAAGTTAACACACATGGGTGCAGATCTGGAGCTTTATGCGAGTTTGTACCAGCGAAACAAAGCTTTGCGGATCTTCTCCGATGCCATGATGTTTAGTTGGCTGTTACATTTATGGAAAAGGTGTATTATTTCATTACAACCATAATTTTCAAATATTTCTCCCATCACTGCCTGTTATGGATTCATTCCCTCCTCTTGTCAATGGCATGTTGTTCGGCATCTCTTTCTACCTCAGGTGTGAAGCATCTTTCTGGCCAGCATGGACTTGATTTGGGCATTGCAAGTCATCTCTGATCTTCTGTTTATAGCTTTCAAAGCTATTTTTGAATCTTTTTATATTATTCCTCAACTCTTCTTTAAGTATTCTAAATATTTTACCTTATAAATTGAAAAGTATACACTTCCAAAAAACTGTTTGAAAAATAAACTCAGACTCGCCTGCTCTCTCCTTATTTGTTGGGACTATCCGAATTCACCCGTCCCTATAGTGTAGTCATCTGCAAATCGTCCATATTGGAGCCTGGACATCTTCACTTCATCTTAAAAACTTGATTTGTGTGTTAACATGTGTCTCCTCTGCCTGTAGGTGTCTCCTCTACATGTTTGGCACCTTCTTTGATTGTCTGGTTCATCTGTGCAGGTGCAAAGGTTTCCTGTCTTAGTAAACTGCGACCAACATTTCTATATCCTCATTGTCAGTTATTCATCCATGTAGGCGCTTTATGCTTCTGCCACAATTGACTGATGTGGTATCTGAATTTAGGCAAGTATTCTTTGCTTCAATAGCCTTCACATCTTTGTGCTGGGCTAACATGCTTGTCTCGACTACTGGTTCTACATCCTGCAGCAACATTTTTCTGCATCTGTTTGTTTTTTATGTCTGCAAAGAATGGTCTGTGACAAAACTTGGCAATAGATTTTCACTTTCTCTGCAAAATATAGGTCTTTTTTCTTCGTGGGCACCACTTGTGGTTGAAGTTAGCACACATGTGTGCATATCTGGAGCTATCTACGAGTTTGTGCCAGCCGAACAAAGCTTTGCGGATCTTCTCCGATGCCATGATGTTTAGTTGGCTGTTACATTTATGGAAAAGGTGTATTATTTCATTACATCCATAATTTTCAAATATTTCTCCCATCACTGCCTGTTACGGATTCATGCCCTCCTCTTGTCAATGGCATGCTGTTTGGCATCTCTTTCTACCTCAAGTGTGAAGCATCTTTCTGGCCGGCATGGACTTGATTTGGGCATTGCAAGTCATCTCTGATCTTCTGTTTATAGCTTTCAAATCTATTTTTTAATCTTTTTATATTATTCCTCAACTCTTCTTTAAGTATTCTAAAGATTTTACCTTATAAATTCAAAAGCATACTCTTCCAAAAAACTGTTTGAAAAATAAACTCAGACTCTCCTGCTCTCTCCTTATTTGTTGGTACTATCTGAATTCACCCGTCCCTATAGTGCAGTCATCTGCAAACTGTCCATATTGGAGCCTGGACATCTTCACTTCATCTTAAAAACTTGATTTGTGTGCTAACATGTGTCTCATATACCTGTAGGTGGCTCCTCTACATGTTTGGCACCTCCTTTGATTGTCTGGTTCGTCTATGCAGGTGCAAAGGTTGCCTGTCTTAGTAAATTGCGACCAACATTTCTATATCCTCATTGTTAGTTATTCGTCCATGTAGGCGATTTATGCTTCTGCCACAATTGACTGATGTGGTATCTGAATTCAAGCAAGTATTCTTTGCTTTAATAGCCTTCACATCTTTGTGCTGGGGTAACATGCCTGTCTCGACTGCTGGTGCTACATCCTGCAGCAACATTTTTCTGCATCTGTTTGTTTTTTCTGTCTGCAAAGAATGGTCCGTGACAAAACTTGGCAATAGATTTTCACTTTCTCTGCAAAATATAGGTCTTTTTTCTTCGTGGGCACCACTTGTGGTTGAAGTTAGCACACATGGGTGCAGATCTGGAGCTATCTGCAAATTTGTGCTAGCGAAACAAAGCTTTGCAGATCTTCTCCAATGCCATGATGTTTAGTTGGCTATTACATTTATGGAAAAGGTGTATTATTTCATTACATCCATAATTTTCAAATATTTCTCCCATCACTGCCTGTTACGGATTCATGCCCTCCTCTTGTCAATGGCATGTTGTTTGGCATCTCTTTCTAGCTCAGGTGTGAAGCATCTCTTTCTGGCCGGCATGGACTTGATTTGGGCATTGCAAGTCATCTCTGATCTTCTGTTTATAGCTTTCAAAGCTATTTTTGAATCTTTTTATATTATTCCTCAACTCTTCTTTAAGTATTCTAAAGATTTTACCTTATAAATTCAAAAGTATACACTTCCAAGAAATTGTTTCAAAAATAAATTCAGACTCACCTGCTCTCTCCTTATTTGTTGGAAGAAGAGTAAGGGAAAGCAGACCATCGGCCAGATAGAAGGAAAGAAGGGCTGGGCATCCAAATCGAAGAAACAAATGGATCGGGAAGGGGCCCAAAATACATAAAAAAACTAGCCTATACTATGACTGGATCATGGATAATAGAGGTGCCACTTGGTCCATACTAAACCATGTGTGTCACCTGGAAATCAAATTATACATAGTGCAGTCATCTGCAAACCGTCCATATTGGAGCCTAGACATCTTCACTTCATCTTAAAAACTTGATTTGTGTGCTAACATGTGTCTCCTCTGCCTGTATGTGTCTCCTCTACATGTTTGGCACCTTCTTTGATTGTCTGGTTCGTCTGTGCAGGTGCAAAGGTTGCCTGTCTTAGTAAACTGCGACCAACATTTGTATATCCTCATTGTCAGTTATTCGTCCATGTAGGTGCTTTATGCTTCTACCACAATTGACTGATGTGGTATCTGAATTCAGGAAAGTATTATTTGCTTCAATAGCCTTCACATCTTTGTGCTGGGATAACATGCCTGTCTTAACTGCTGGTGCTACATCCTGTAGCAACATTTTTCTCAATCTGTTTGTTTTTTCTGTCGGCAAAGAATGGTCCGTGACAAAACTTGGCAATAGATTTTCACTTTCTCTGCAAAATATAGGTCTTTTTTCTTTGTGGGCACCACTTGTGGTTGAAGTTAGCACACATGGGTGCAGATATGGAGCTATCTGCAAGTTTGTGCCAGCGAAACAAAGCTTTGTGAATCTTCTCCGATGCTGCGAATCTTCTCCAATGCCATGATGTTTAGTTGGCTGTTACATTTATGGAAAAGGTGTATTATTTCATTACATCCATAATTTTCAAATATTTCTCCCGATGCCATGATGTTTAGTTGGCTGTTACATTTATGGAAAAGGTGTATTATTTCATTACATCCACAATTTTCAAATATTTATCCCATCACTACCTGTTATGGATTCATGCCCTCCTCTTGTCAATGGCATGCTATTTGGCATCTCTTTCTAGCTCAGGTGTGAAGCATCTTTTTCTTACCAGCATGGACTTGATTTGGGCATTGCAAGTCATCTATGATCTTCTGTTTATAGCTTCCAAAGCTATTTTTGAATCTTTTTATATTATTCCTCAACTCTTATTTAAGTATTCTAAATATTTTACCTTATAAATTCAAAAGTATACACTTCCAAAAAACTGTTTGAAAAATAAATTCAGACTTGCCTGCTCTCTCCTTATTTGTTGGGACTACATTTGTGGCTTTTCAATATTCACACAGTCATAGGTTCTAGGCTAGTATCACTCTGATATCATGTAGGTTTGTGGAAGACCTGCATAGACAATAAGAGAGAGAGGGAGAGGACACTTCTATTATTGTTTGAGCAATGTTCATATTATACATCTTTATTCATGTGTGGTAGTTAGACAGTACTGGACTTAAACAAACTTTGTAACTACTAATAGAGAGAGAAGATACTTTTATTATTGTTATATAACGTTTATATTGTACACTCCTTTATTTGTATGTGTGGTAGTTAGACACTATTAGAATTGGAAAAACTAACTCCAAACACTAACTTGAACATTAACATTACGCCACTAACATTTCATTGTGCCTTTTTTTATATATTAATTTTTTATTGACGGTTATCACTACAACAATTTTAAATTTTTATAATTCATAGATGTGAAAACTTTGCCAATTTGTTTATATGCGTAAGGTTATGCTTGCATGTATGTATGTTTCTCTTAGTTAAATTCTGTTTTCATTTTTTATATTTCTGTGGTTGATGTTATTCTTGTGGGAGGGCTCTGCTAGGGTCAAGGTTTTGATGTGGTTATGGGATAATTTTTCCCATGCTCCTTTATCCTTACTTCAAATGAGTGATCCGTCTCTCTAATATATAGTTTGCTGCATGGACACATAATCTTGTAGATGTGTTTTTGTTGTCAAGGGTCCCTGGGATCCTTGCTGGATTTTCACAAAGAGATATGGTGTTTCGTCTTGTGGGAGTGCTTTGCTAGGGAAAATATCTTGATAGGATTATGGGTTAAGTCAGCCCCATGGTCCTTGATCCTTATATCGAACAAGCATCTTGTCTCTCCTATGTATGTTTTGCTGCATGGACACGTAATCTTGCAAACGCCTATTTGCTGTTGAGGGTCTTTGATCCTTGATGGATTTAAGCATCCCTATGATAACATGCCATTAGAGGAATACTAAAATACCTCCAATGGTAGCATCCCTATGATAACATAACATTATATGTATGCTAAAATCCATCAACGATCCCATGGATCATTGAGGGCAGAAAGGTGTCCACAAGATTGCATTTGTGTTGAAAATCATATATAGGAGAGATAGGCCACTTGTTTGAAGTAAGGATCAAGGAGCATGGGGAAGACTTAGCCCATAATCACATCAAGACCTCTTCCCTAGCAAAGCATTCTCACAAGATGAAACACCATATTTGTCTTGAGGATGCCAAAGTCATTCTTAGAGTAGATCATTACTGAAAATGGTGTCTAAGAAATGCTATAAAATAGAAAAGCATCTTGAGAATTTAAACTGGGATGGTATACTAAAGATTTGTGAGAGCTTAATTCCTCTATTCCAGCATCAAAGAAATTATATAAATGGGTAAACTGTCAGCAGTCCACAATTTGAAACGAAGGTTATTATGTTTATTCTTGTTTTGTCTCCTGGCTGGCATGGGTTTTGCTGATCCAATTGTACATATAAATATGATGATTGGTGGCCCACTTAAAATCAACTTGCATCCTGAAGATGAGCCTGGATAGCAATTTACAACTATTTTTCATTTGGCTAAGTCCATACTCTTATGTCATAATCACTTAGGTCTTGCACCTGGAATTTAACCTCACGAATAGACTGATATTCCATTGCTGAAATACAACAAAGTAGAAATGTCAAAAGCATCTGTTAACAGAAAAAAAAATTGCAAGTGTTAGATGAGATACACAACTAAATTGAGAAACCATCAAATATCAATTGATGGCTTATCTCTAGCTTCAAAATTCTGGATCATTTTGAAAAGATCTGAAAATTTATTAGTCAATTGACGTCTCTCAATCAGTTCACTTCAATTTCACTTGACAAATCGGTGCATCCTACATAACTAGCAGTAATCTTGGCAATGCTAAGAACCACTTTCAAAATACCTCTCTCTGCACTAGTTCTCCGGGAAGATGAGACCATCCACAGAAGCCAATTATATTGACATAGTTTGTCAACCAAATTTTAATGATCCATGGCTTTAACAGTCACCCTTCACTTTTGAAAAAAATGGCACCTTAACTTGGTTTATTTAAAGAGAGTTATCATAATTGATTCAATCCTTGAAATTTGGGTGGACTTAATTGCTAAATCTCTGTCGACCTTTTCTGTGCATTGGTATGCCAACTCGGTTGCTTCATCATCTAAATTTCCGGTGACATTAGTGGATTCTAATTGTGGGGTACAATTTCAAAGCCGGATTATTTGGAAAGTCCTTTCCATATCAATATTCTTTTTATTGGATTGATGATTTTGGATATGATAAATAATTGTCATTCCAGCACTCATCTTATGTTTGTTACTCCCTTCTTCAGTACCAATTTTAAACCTGAGTGACTTTGCAATATAAGTTTGCCATGTTCCGAGATTTCCACTGTTCCGAGATTTCCACTGTGTTGTTATATCGTGTGTTGGGAAAGATTTGTATACATACGAGGGTAAATGCTAATAAAAAAAATGGGAAAAGTTTGATGTCTGATCTCTAATGGGAATAAAAGAGGGAAATAAATAGTTGATGTAAAAAAATAAAAAAATAGAGCAGCATAGATCCATTTAAACCCATATCTTTCAGTATTGAGATGAACCCATATCTTTTAAGAACTGAGAGGACATCTCTCTTGGTGCTTAATAGATCCATGGTTAAGATGGATCTATGTTAGTATTCCCTATCTAAGTGAAAATGTGGGCATTTGGAACCCAGTGAAAGGAGTGCATTCACTGACTTTCTTTAGTGTTACCTGTGATTAAGTCTTGTACTCTCCACTTTTTGAGCTATCTAGTTTAGTGACACACATCTAATTTTTTTCAATTGTATTTGATTTGGTCATCATAGTTTTTATTTTCACCAGAGAATATAGTGGCACATGAAAGCATTAGACTTTCATGAGAGCAGATTCTCTGTTAAAAGTTGTAAACATTTGTTAAAGGAGGTTCCAATTGAAGAAATTGTTTCCCAATTGTCGGAAATTGGAAAACATGCTCCATAATATATGTCAATATAGTGTTCCACAGATCTCTTAATCATTGGTATGGAAGAAAGAGATGGTTGAGATATACTTTTCACTATTGCACAGATGGCACCTTGAGCGGCCTTGGTTCATAAGTATTTTCATCCATGAGAGACTAAAAATCTTATTGCTTACAAAAGACAACCAAATTTTTTTCAAATGCATAGGCATCTTGACGAAATTCAATGTTGGCTAGTTTGTTGCAATTTGAAAGTGGATATTTCCAATTTTCTTATGAAGCCCCAAGTTATGTAGCAATCTTCATTTTTGTTTAGTGGTTTGAAAGGATGAACTTTGAACACAAAAATTTCAAACTTAGTTAATAACTTGTATCAGTTTCTTTTCTATGGTTGTGAATACAAATAAATGCACTATATCATGTTATAGTAAGTTCAATTATTCAATGATGAAGAACAATTAATGATTTTAAAAGTTTGTCTTATAATGCATTGTAATGGAACACCTTGTTTGTCACCGGGAAATTGCTCGAAGCCTGACTTGCAATTGATATCATGGAAGGTTTGACCCAACTGCTAAGTTATGTTAATATCTCTGCACACAACAATTCAGCGGTATTTGTTGGCTTCTTATCTTTTATTCAACTTACAATTGAATTTATAGGTCCTTGTTTATTATTTCAATTTCTAAGCATAACGAGTGTATTGTCAAATCTAAAAGTTCTTGTTGTATTTCACAAGGCTTTAGACAACCAGAGGTTCCTGCAAAGTTGTCTGCAATATTAAATGATTATAATGTGGACGGTGAAAACATTGCAACATATTTTGTGGTTGAAAATATTCAACTTATCTTGTAATTGCATTAGGGGCTGTGCATCATCTGTTTCTTGTCTGTACGACTAAACAATCATGAGAAGAATTTGTTGTAGATTGGCACAATTTTTTACTATAATTTTTTTTAAAGCTAAGTCACACAAGCAGCCCCAAAATGGGTAATTTTTTTTGAGGAACTTTGTTTGTTCTTAGTTACATATGTACTTTCTATTCACCCATTGTATGTAGAGGGGGTAGAGTTGTACGAATCTATGCTGCGTGGGAGCACCCCCTACCCTCTCGCTCCCGCTCCCAAAGCTCGTTCCCAAAATGCTCCCAGTTTTCGGAGAATGCTCCCAAGGTGCCCTCTTCCTTTCCTATACTAAAAGCTGCTATACTAGGCTGATCATTTGATGACAATGTTATGGTACCTCCCTTTCTTGTCAAGCTCTTACACAAGTTTTTATGGTTCATCATTTCATGATAATGTTATAAGTTATTACTATTAGATGATTGATGTTATATGGTTTAATCCACGTATTCTATAGCTAATTCAACATCCTACATATTTTTTAGATATTAATCCATCAAAATATATTAAAATATATACTATACAAAAAATGCTCCCAAAATGAGAGCTTTTGAAAATTTCACTTTTTGCTTCGGCCCCGCTCCCAACAACATGGGTATGAATATAGACATTGGTTTTGAGTTGAGATTTTGTCCTAATGGAGCTCAATACATTTTAGGATACATCATTCTCTTCATGGCTTCAAAGGTTCAGATTGGCCATGTTCATAATAGGGCATGCTCCTATTGATGTATAAACTCAAGTTGGGAAAGCATTGAGCTTTATAAATTAGAAAGCCTAACATGGTGGATCATTGGTGAGAACACTAGTACCACTAACCATTTTACATTTAGTGTAATGCAAATTGAAATTGATGAAATTCCTAGTTGACATTGGTCTAAAAGGTTTTGTAAGTGTGTTGTTTCATGACAAACTATGTGAACATGCAGTGAATATTCACAAACTATTTTACAACCAGAGATTTATATTCATGCAACATGCGGTGCTATTCCCATAAGCGGGATATTTTTATTTTTTTTATTAATTTTACTATGCATATACACTTGTTCCCTGGGCCATTAGGACTATACCTTGTTACGTCCATGGCTTGTGCAGTCCTCCCAAGGCCATTAGCAGAACATGGGCACCTAACAAGTGTGGAGCTAAGATTGAGTCCCAAGTCTAACCAGTTCTAAATCGGAATAATAAATGTTCTATCTACTGCATGATGATCTGTATTTATATGATGTTTTCTTTTGCAAATTCTCCCCGCAATGGCTTTCATTACTTATCTTCCTTTGGGCACCCTCCTCTGCATCATCTAGGATTATCATCAAATGCCTATCTCTATGGTATGTAGAGGTTTGCAAATGGGGCATATTATCATTTCCAACTTTCATAAATCCCAGACAGAAAAGAATACATACCACTGAAATAAACAAGGGAAGGTATCAACCACAAATAAATGAGTAGTCATAGAGTTCTATGCACATGCAGATTTAGAAACATAAGTTGCAGGAAATTATTATTGTTCACAAATTAATATAACATGTGGTTTCAAAAACATCAGCTGCAATAATTGGGCTGCATTCTTGGAGTGATAAACAAGTTATTCCCATTCTTGTAAGAGTTTGCAATGCTGATCATTTGATCCTGTTCTTTTTCCTACTATTGTTTGCTAAATGCGGCCAAAGATATAACATCTGATGGGAAAGCCAAGAGCTATTGGTAATAAGTTAAAATCAGGTTCATAACAATCATGGAATGTATCTTTAGTGTTTGGAAAATTTTAAAGGGGTATTTTATTAGTATAGCAGCATAACACATTTGGGCCAATGCTGTTTAATTCCATGTTTCTGACTGGAGAGATTCTATGTCTGTTTGTCCTATTATCTATACATGTTTTTTTCCCTTCTAATATGCCTTTATGTATGAGGAGATTACAAGCTTTTACTTTTGAATGGCCTCTGATGCATTTCACCATAAGACCTCTACTGTGATGCCATCTCTGTCTTTGTCAAGGGAAACATTCTTGAGGCCTCAAATTTAATGAGACAATAGCTCATTAGCGCGTCACAGTGTTTGAAGGCATATGTAAAGGTCAAGCCTCTGAGGGAGAAGAGGATCTAAATTGTCTATAATCCATCCCATGTCTCATTACAATCCACTGAAGCCTAATCTGCATATGGATGTGGGAAGTTAACAGACTGACTTGCAATATTGCTAAAAGTAGTGTCCAGTTTGAACAAAATGATTCGACTTCCTAGTCAGTTTGTCAAAATGCTGATATGGCTGCAACTAGGAATCGAATCTTGAAAGGAAAGCTTTAATTAGGAGATTTTCTAGCTACTGTTGGAACCACATCAGTTAGGCTCTGTTTCAATGCTCCGATTTGTCAAAGAAATGATGCGGCTGAAATTGAACATCCAATCTTAAAAGCAAAGATTCAATCCATAAAAATTGAACATCCAATCTTAAAAGCAAAGATTCAAACCATAAAGTTTCTAGTTTTGCTTGGAATCAAAGCAAAGACCTGTAAATGTTTTCAGCCATCTTTGGTCACTTATGAAACTTTCCATATGCTTTGTCACCTATTAGCTTGGATAGCCAATTTGCAAGAATGCGATTTAGGTTGCTAAGGCGACTCCTCATCTGCAGAAAAATTACACGCCCTAATAAATTGCAGCACCTTTAAAGATTGCAACAATCTTACTCCTCTTTTTCTTAGGTTCACCAGGATTAAATGAAGATAGCCTCGCTCACTTACCCTAGCGAGAGGAAACAACTAGATATTTCAAGGGGGTAACCTATATTGGAAGGGATAAAGTTTGCATTACTTGTTCATTGCAAGTGCCGATTATGTTGTATATATTTTTTTTTCTTGTGCAAAATCAACATATATTTATCCTTAGGCAACGTGTACCATTAGGTACCATAGAAAGGAGTGTTATGTGTTTTCTTTTTAAAGAACTAATGGTAGTTGCATACAATATTAAAGATTTAGAACATGGAACATGAAGGTAGATTAGATGTAGTAGGTGTCATTAGGAAGGAGAGGTATGTGTTTATTTTTAAAGTACTAATGGTAGTTCCATTCAAGGGGGTAACCTATATTGGAAGGGATAAAGTTTGCACTACTTGTTCATTGCGAGTGCTGATTATGTTGTATATATTAATTTTTCTTGTGCAAAATCAACATATATTTATCCTTAGGCAACGTGTACCATTAGGTACCATAGGAAGGAGTGTTATGTGTTTTTTTTAAAGAACTAATGGTAGTTGCATACAATATTAAAGATTTAGAACATGGAGCATGAAGGTAGATTAGATGTAGTAGGTGTCATTAGAAGGAGAGGTATGTGTTTATTTTTAAAGTACTAATGGTATTTGCATTCAATATTAGTTGTAATAGGCATCATTAGGTCCCACTAGAAAGGAGTGTTATATGTTTATTTTCAAAGTATCAATGCTCGTTGCTTATAAGATTGATGATTTAGGACATGGTAAATGAAGGTAGATTAAATTGTAGGTGAAAATATCAAGTAATAATGAAGGCTATCACTAACCATGACAAATATTGAAGTCCAAGCTTAAAGTAGGTGGTTAGTCCCTCCTATGAAAAAGACATCCCTTATGTGTTTAGTGAGTTAAAATACATAATTATTGCTATGTTATGATTGCATGATGGGATAAATATTACTTTGAGATAATTCTCCAAAGTTAGTCCATTTGTCATGTGAAGGAAGGTGAGTGCTATTGATTGTTGCTCTTATTCAGAGTGATTTTGATATGATGAGTTTGTTTGTTTGTATACTGCTTCTTTTAACTATTAATAATACCAATGTACATTTTACACATTTATACATAAATAGTGGGTTTTGTAGCTTATGTCACAACCTAATAAAATTTAAAATGTTAATCCAAATTGCTTAAAGAGCATAAAAATAGTTATCAAAATTGGCACCTAGGAATTCACATTTAGTGATTTTCCATAAATGTCACTTAACACCCAAAATATAGCAACCCTAAAGCTTTGCCATTAAGGCATGAGAGGAGGCAATCACACAAATCCATGAACATCAATTATGTTTTCATTGAAAGTGGACTCCTATCCATCATTAGCTAGCTTAGCGTTCATGACAATGGTTTCCATCCATTGTTCTTGAGTAATTTCTCATTATTCAAGAAAGCAAGGCAAGAACTTGTCATTTTGACATTTGTGGGTGAAGATGGGCTATGAGAGGCTAATTATGGCATTGTTCATGCATTCTTGTACATCACAGTGAATGCTATGCCTTGACCTTTCTTTAGAGTGATGCAAGTACTTGGTGCAACACAAATGTTGCAAGAGAGTCCATAAGAGGCTCCTTGCTTATGCTACAAAGAATTTTACCATAATACTCAAACAATTAACATAGAGGCACCACATCCAACTCCACTTTTTGTTCTTATATAATAATCTTCATATAGAGATTAACACAAATTAATGAACCATTTTCCAATTAAGAACTTTGTACATGTTGGCCCTGGTTAAACAAGATGTGTTCATTTTTTTTTTGTATGAGGAATGTGATTGCATATCCAATGAGTTGCAACACTTTTTGAAAACTAGTGAACTAAAGCATTTTATCCTCTTAAAGGGTGACCTTCCATGAAATGGGTGTAGGGGGATATTGAATGGTTGCATGTCAATATTGAATGGTTGCATGACAATAAGATTGCGTAAATGTTTAGGATATTTTGTTGCCTGAGCACGGTAGATTTTTTTGCCTATTAGTGTGTTTGGAAAAATAAATTGGATTTTAAGCATGTTTGTCTTTGGATCTTATTGTATTTTATTAGAATTACAAATGATGAAATCTATGTGTTAATATTGCTCCTCTTCTTGATTCTTAAAGTGTGCTAGCTCAATGGAAGAGCACCTGCTTTACAAGTAGGAGATTGGTGGTTCGATTCCTCCATGCCCTAATGATATTGCAATGTATTTCTAAAGGTAAAAAATGTAGTAGTGCAAGATGGATGCAATATTAGACGCAATACTAAATGCAAAACATGATGTAAAAGTGGACATCACGCCAAACAAAAAAGTGGACGCAAAATCCGACCTTATGTCAGACGCAAATGTGGACACAAAAATGGATGTCACACTAAACGCAAAATTGGATGCAAAAAGAGACTCAACACTAGACACAATTAATGACTCAAAACTAGATGTAAAAATAGGTCCAAAATTAGACACAATAATAGATGAAAAAGTGGATTCCTAACTAGATGTAAAATTGGACATTAAATTGAGCACAAAATATGGTGTATCGATGGACATAAAACTAGGCATAACACCAGGTGCAAAACTGGAAGCAACATTTGGCGCAAACAAAAAATTAAAACGAGACACAATTTTAGATGCAAGACGGGACAAAACATTGGATGTAAAACTAGACGTAATATTGAATGCAAGATGGGATGCAACATTGGACACACAACTAGATGCACTATTAGATACAAACATGGGCGCAAAACTAGGCACAACACTAGGCGCAACATTGGGTGCAAAATTGGGCTCAAACATAGATGCAAAAAAATACATCAATCGGGATGCAACCCCAGGTGCAAACTTAGATGCAAAATATGACGTAAAACGAGATGAAACATTTGGCACAAACATGGATACAAAAAAGATGTAAAACAAGATGCAAAATTAGATGCAAATGGGGATGCAACATTATAAGTAAATTTGGATGCAAAACTAGACGCAATATTGGGCCTAAAATTGGTTGCAAAACTAGATGCAGAATTGGACACATAATTTTATGTAAAACATGGTGCAAGTCTCGATGAAAAAATAGGAGCAAAATAATACGCAACATTGGATGCAAAAATGAGCGTAAAACTGGGTGCAAACAAGGATGTAACAAAGGACGCAAAAAAAGATGGAATAGAAGTTGAAAAATTGGGCGCAAATAAAGGCGTAACATTAGATGCAAAAAATTGGGCGCAAAAATGGACACAAAAATGGATGTTAAAAAGGACGGAAAAAAAGATGCAATAGACGGCGTTTTACGAAAATGTACAATAGTGCCTGGTTTAGCGCCAGATTGTTCATCACAATAAGGAAAAAATTACACTAAAATCCGACGCTAAATCCAGTTTTTGTTGTAGTGAGGGGGGGATTTTTTCCCATGTGGTTTCTTCCCCAACTCCTTGTATTAAGCAGTTACTTTACTTTACTTGATGTACTAGGTGACCTATGGCCTTAGTTACCAGTGGCTACAGATTGTCCAAGTTAACATTCAGGGGGGGTGTTAGGATTATCAATCCTCCCTTGTCCAATTTGGTCATATGTCGAAATCATGAGTAATGTCTAAATCAGGAGTCAATCTAGTCTATTTTTAGTCTCTAGCACCATTGGGTCCACTTGGCCTAATTGGGGCACATGTTCCAATTACTAAAGTGTGGGGAACACTAATTGAGGCCTAGTGCCACTGATTGCACTTCCATGCATCAGTTTAGGAGCCTCCTAGGTCAATTCCTACAATTTAGGAGCCATTGGGAGTGTCGATACCAACCTTCATCAGTGGAGTTCAATAACTGACTAGTCAAGCTGAGTTAGGAGTGAGTTACATTCAGTTCTAGTCCTCTACATTCAGTTAGCGCTAGGTTTTCATGGATGCATGTAGGAGAGGTGCATTTCTCACCTACCTCAGTCAGTTAGCCTCAGTTAACACTAAATTAGACACCTGAGTTGTGTTTTAGAACTCCGTTGAACTCCGATAATGGTTTAGACAAGGTCAGTTAACTATTGAGTCCCCTGATAATGATTTAGACAAGGTCTTAGTTACCTACATTCAAGTAGATTCTAATCAATACAATTTTTCTCATGTGGATTCGAATTGCTTGTGGCTATTTAATCCATTGTAGTTCATTGTAATTATAATCAAATTACTTTTGATTAATGAAAGCATTCACAGTTGCAAGCCATTTTTGCACTGTTTCATTCTTCAATAACTGAGTAAATTGTGTGATCTATCTTGTGAGTTGTGTGTTTGTCCATAGACCTATGTGCTCAATTTATACGTGACGTTGTCGAGTGATAGCTTACTCTGTTACACTTCGGTGAGACCGAGACCCACCGGATTTTGCTTCTTTTCCGGTGTTCTCCCAGCTGCTGATCACGTTCGACACACTATACACAACTCCAATTCAACACATAGGTTTATCCCTCCGCGATACTACCCCAACGCAGGCTCTATTTTCTCAAGGACGTCCAACATGCTTGGAAAGGACTCAGTTTGGGTTGCAACGCTTGTGCTTTCAAGGAGGTCACTGCTCAGGCCCTCTTGTAGTGACTGCCTTCAACCAACATGTGTGCCACCTAGATATGGTATTGTAAACAACAAGTTGTACTCTTTTAATTCATAAAACTTGAATGCTCCCATTTTTATTATGCTGGACTCTCCCGAGAAAACCTTAATGGTAGTCGGACCTGCTTGTACGGGTGCAATTTTGAAGCTTACTATCTCCCATGTCAGTGTGTCATCTAGATGATATGCTATTAAGAATGAATTATTATGGTTATTGTAACACACATATTTGATCTTCACCTTCACATCGCAGGTTATGTCGTTCCATATCAAAGGTGAGATTTGATCTCCATGTCGTTTGAATAACACCATATTGTATTGGCAATAGAAAACAAGTATTATGTCAGTCCCCACTGCCATATAGATCTAATAGTACCCAGGCGAAGATTAGAGTAAAAAACATGTACATGATAATACCTATAAATATGTGGCAGCTTCGTGTTTTGTCCCATCTCTTGGAGACAGAGAGAGTGGATGCGAGTAATGGGATATGAATCTTGTTTTTGTTGAGGTCGGTTTTCATTATGGAAATTCATGAGTACCTCCAATGAAAAGATGGGTGATGAAGATATTTCTGTATTTGGAACTATGTTTGGCTTTTTCCATGATCTACGATCTTCTTCATTTTCTTTGCTTGGCATCTTCTTGTTTAAACAATTTGCCAATCTAGCTGTTTGTCTCACTCCATCTGAAGCAGAATCTATCATCAGAATCTATCGATGTACTGTGAATATTAAACAATTAACCCCATCATCATTTTGGAAGAGAATTAGTTATCAAGCAAAAAGGACGAAAACGTCGCTTGCCATTATTTTTAAATTATAAAATTATTAATATTAAATAAAGATTATAAATAAAATCTTAAATATAAGAAAATAAAAAAACTCCATACCAAATTCAAAATATGATAATGATTATAAGAAAAAAATTATATATTTTAATTATTGATATTAAATAAAAATTGGAAATAAAAAGAAATCGTAATAAAAAATTCAAAATATCATAATCATTATAAAACTTTATTATATTTTTTGGTATGTAATGAGGTGGGTGTATGTTATTCTCTTCACTCAAGTTCTATTTCTGTAATTGACATGTTGAGCTTATGATAATAAATTTATAATAAATTTGTGCCATGTATCTTGGAAAAAATATATTTTATTGTGTTATTTATTATTTATATAATTGACTTATTATTACATTGCTTACTTGTTAAAATATTGTGGAAAAACAACATTTACATTTACCTTCAATTATGGTTAAATTATATTTATTGTGTTATATGTTTTTTTTCATTGGAAAGTACAAACTTTAATATTAAATCTTATGGGAATCAAGGGGATGGACATGGAGTCAACCATCTTTAAATATTCTACGTTTAATATTCTAATTTTTCTTTTCTATTCTACATTTAAAATTTTAAGTTTTCAACATTTTTAGAGCATATTTTCCATGTTATTTTGTTTGGAGTGTGATTGGAAATTAAAACAAAAAAAATCTTATAATTATATATATTAGTTATGGAAATTCCATAGGTAAAATCCAAAACATAGAATAAATAAATTGTGCAATTATATTTTGTTGAAAATAACTTCTAATCATTTATTTTCACTTCAATGGACTATGGACTATATTGTTATTATTAATTAATGAAAATAGGCATATGAAAGGTTATCTTAACCCATACTTAACACAACCATTATAGTAATAAAATTATATATGAGATTTATATTTATGTAATAAACATTTAAAAGAAATGAAAACAAAAACAAAATTAAATGGTGTTATATTAAAATGAATAAAAAATAAAGGAAAAGTAAATCATGTTATATGTTCGAATTTATTATTAGTATGATATTTTATTTCATTTTAAAAATATAATATTTAATATAGCTTATTTATAATATCAAACATCACATATTTATGAAAGATATATTTGTATTCTTTTATTGTAAATCATAGATTCATCTAAAACTAGGATATATCAAGCATTGAAGGGCATCCAATTTCTTGAGATGTTATTGTTTTTAACTTAAATTTTCTACACATCCACAAATGAAATTTGATACCTTTACATGCTTGATGTATCCACTTTTAAAATGGATCTATTGTTTTCAATTTTTAAATTTATTAATGAAAATGGATCTAGAAGAAAAAATCATGAAATGGAATAACGAGGAGTTTGAGAATATCTTTGCTGATAAACAAACTCCTACAATCAACACTAAAAGAAATTCAGAAATAGGACATGAATGAAGGATACACTATCTATCTTTAGAAAGAGGAAGTAAGCACGTGTAATAGTCTACAGGAGAGGGAAAGACAAGACAAAATATTGTGGAGACAGAAGGATAGAGTTAGTTGGGTTAATCATGGAGAGAGAAATACCAAATACTTTAACAGATCAGTCATCCAAAACTGATCGCAAAATAGAATTATAATATTAAAGGATTCCAATGGAGAAATATTGGAAAATAGGGAGAAGATAGAGGAGGAATTAGGCCATTACTTCCAGGATATTATGACTGAACCAATCCTGAAAAGAAGTGGGGACATAGAATAAATAACTCAACATATCCTCACTCTGGAGTCACAAGATCATAAAAACTTGTTAATGAAGCCAGCGACTATTTTTGAAGTTAAAGAAGTGGTAAATCGAATGGCAAATGGAAAATATCTAGACCTCGATGGGTTCACAATCAACTTCTTTCATCACTTTTGGGATCTCATCAAGATTAAAGTATGGAAGATTGTGGAACACTCTAGACTATTCAAGAAAATAGAAAAAAAATGTTGATGCTTTGAGCCGACGAACTCATATGATATATGATGGGACTTTAAGTCAAACTTATTCAGTTTTACATAAGAGGATTAGAATGGACAACATAGTTGACCCTTTCCAAGTTGAAATCATCAAGAAATTCCAAGAGGATAGGTTGTTTCAGCAACAAAAAAGAGTACAAGGTAGACAAAAAAGGACTTCTATGGTCCAAGGAGATATTGTACGTTCCGAAAGGAGGGGACATTCATTCTAGCATCCTCACTCAATTTCATCGGACACCCTACTCAGGGAATCCGAGATATCAAAAGATGATATCCGCAGTTAAGAAACACTTTTTCTAGCCAATTTAAAGGAAATCATATCGTTGTTTATCACAAAATGTCAAGAATTTTAGCTGGTCAAAGCTAAGCACTAGCATCATTCAAGGTTGCTGCAGCCATCACCCATTCCAGAATGGAAGTGGGAGGTCATTAGTATGGATTTTATCATGGGTCTACCTAAGAGTAAGAAGAAAAATGACTCTATCTTTGTAATAGTTGACAAATTTTCAAAAGCAACACACTTCATTCCTGTGAAGTCAACCTATAAGGAAGTACACATTGCCGATATCTTCTTGAAGCAGATATTTAGATTGCACGGGATACTCAGGGAAATCATATCAGATTGATATACTAAGTTTACCAGAAACTTTTGGAGATCCTTATTCTCTGGATTAGAGATGCAGTTGATCTTTAGTACTTCTTACCACCCGCAGATAGACGGGAAGACCAAATGGGTAAACCAAATTGTAGAGGACATGCTTAGGATGTATGTCATGAAAAACCCCATCAAGTGGGAAGATTACCCGCATCTTATAGAGTTTTCATATAACAACGGATACCGGACTTCTGCCAAGATGAGTCCCTTTTAGTTACTCTATGGACGGATGTTTAGAACATCGATTACTTGGGATATCCCAGTGGATCGGCTCATGTTGGGGCCTGAATTATTAAAGGACTTGGAACAATTGGTTACCAAGGTCGAGCTGAAACTTAAAGAAGCACAAGAATGCCAGAAAATCTATCAGGATAAGGAAAGAAAAGATAAATATTATTAAATATCCAACCATGTTTACTTGAAAGTAAAAGCAAAACGAAGCTCGTTGAGCTTGGGAAGGTGTGGTAAGTTAGGACCTAGATTTTGTGGATAGTTTGAGATATTGGCCAAGAGAGAGCGAGTGGAATATGAACTAGCATTACTCACTCACATAAGAGTCCATAATGTTTTCCATGCATATTTATTAAAGAAATATTTTTATGATACTAAAGATGTGATTGATTGGTCCTTATTACAGGTGGAACTTAAAAAGGAGTTTTCCCTTAAACCCCTTCATATAATGGACAAGAGAGAGGTGTAGCTCAGAAAGCGCACCATAGTCCAGTTGAAAGTGCAATGGAGGCACTTCGAGTTCGATGAGGCTACTTGGGAGAATGAAGCCACCATGATAAAGTCTTAACCCACCTTGTTTCATGATTTCCTTTTGAGTACCTAGAACACCATGGACAGTGTTGTTCTAAGCGAGGAGGGATGTAATATCCCAAATTTTGACCTAACACTTATGGGCATAATCCCCATTGATTATGATGTTACTTCGATGTTTTATTTGATATATTGTGTCTAAGATCCCACTAAATATGAACATAATTATTTGTTTGCTATATTGGGCATAAGACAATGGAATATGTTTTATATATATGATTTCATGTGTTGGGTATGGACCCTGAAGCACATAATTGATGAGAATTTTGTGTTGAGAAAGGGGATCTGGAGCACGAGTATTTGATGTTTTGTGTTGAGCGAGAAGCTTTGGAGAACATGAGTATTTATACTGTGTTGAGCAATAAGCTCTGGAACACATGAGTCATGAGACATTTTTGTTGAGCATGAAGCTCTGAAGCACATAAAAAGATAAATTGGAAGTGTTGGGCATAAGCCCTAGATCCTTCCAAGTAAATGTTGAGCTTAAGTGTTGGATTATCAGATCCTTGGCCATTGTGTCCCTATGTGTATCCTATAAGTACATTCGAACATTAGTGTTGAGCGAGGAGCTATGGAATTGCAATAAGTTGTAACTCCCTATTTTTAGCATTGAGTACGTGATCTTGATAAGCGCTAGGAGTTACTGAAAAGAATTAATATTTCGAGTGAAAATGAATCTAATAAAACATTGATCTCATCTGACTTATTTTTAAGTGATTAAATGAAATTTCAAATTTCTGTATCTCATCAAGTGCTAAAGAACTACCATGTTATATGAGAGAATCCAACATGCCGTGAGGTTTAGAGTTTCATAACCTAGTTGACCTAACCCATACTTGAAGGCCTTATTAAAGAAAGTGTCATATGTTTAGGGATCATGCTATATGATACCTAAGGACAAAATGTTAACAATGATATGTATGTATGTATGTATGTATGTATGTAATTTATACATGATATGTATAAAGAGTAAGAATAATAATAATACTAATAGCTATCATAAATAAATAAAGGATACATATAGTATTAATATTACTAATAATAATTACATATTAAAATACCTACAAGAGTCCAAATAGGAACTAGTCAAAGGTTCCTAAGTTAAATATTAAAAGTACCTAAATTAAATAAAAAGGTTAAATCAAGAAATCAAATGATTCTTGATTTAACTGCCCCTTTGACTGAAAAGTATGCCTATAAAAAAACAAGCCAAAGAGCGGCTTGGGGACTTTTTTGTTATTCCATAATCCTACCTAATTATTCTCAAGAGAGTTCTCGGAGAACATTTTTCTAAGAGGAAAAAGGAGAATTGATTTAGAACCTGATATCCTAGATAGGGAAGCCTTACCTTAGTAGCTCTAAGCTACTTGCATGTTGGAACTAGCTTAAGGGGATCCAGATTGAAACCAATAATGATTTCGGGTCATGGTTGGGTGGAACGTGGTAGTTCCCAAGTTATTCGATTATCTAAACAAAGGTCAGATCTTTCTATGAATTTGTTAATGCTAAGTATTTGTGTGTGAAATTTTTCAGCCATTAAGACAACTTCATCTTGCAGGTATGAGGTTGTTGATTTTTTCCTTGTAACTACACAAGTTTTACTATTTGGAGTAGATTGAATTCTGAATGATTACTTAGTAACTGTCTACTATAAGCTAGCTTATCTTTCCTTAATTTATACTTTCTTTAGTTTCAGGTTAAACTCGTTGTTTATTAACAGATATATTTCTTTTACCAAAGGTTAGATGATTTGTTTGTCTATTTTACCATGCTGTTCTAATATATTTTATCCATGTTGAAATAAGCACCATTAGTGCTATCTACAGGAGTGTTTTGTTTTCTAGTTCATGCTGCAATTTATTTCTTGTTTATAAATTCAAGTTCCAAAAACCTAGAACTAATTAAAAATAGATCCTATATCTTATCTCTGCTGGAAGATTTCATATTTCCAGCAGGCTTTTATTAAATATAAATAAATCAAACTATTATCTATAGCATTAGCCTAATATATATGTACAAGATTATAACATAAATGTAAATGGCTAACACATTAAATAAAATATTATAAAACAAGACTATAAAAAATAATTTCCATTTTTAAAAACAACTAACTTTGAATGGCAAGCTAAGTTATTGAGACCTCTAAGGTCTATAGGCATGAGTGCCTTATATTCCATAACCACATTATATACTTTATAACGTAACACAAATATACATTATCAAAATCGTATCTCACAAGAGATTTCAACATAATAAATCAACCCCAATTTAATTACAAAACACATTAACATATATCACATCAATAAAGAGGTTACAATATCGAATCCTATTGGCATTAATGCAAAACAAAAACCCCACACATAACATTTACAACCAACGTAGCCCAGGATCGAACCCTATGAAGCTCATGGATTAAAAACCAAGAATACATTAAAAACATGACCGACATCAAATCCTGTAGGATTCACTAGCAACGTTTTCAACGCTGTAACAATTTATAATTATTCCACACAATCTATGCTATAACCTTCGAATACAAGAATATATAACCACAAATCAAAACTGTTTCCCTTTCAACGTTTCCAAACACTAACAACCAACAAAAAATACACGTTGTAATATTTTCAATATTTCTCCACATAGTAAATTAAACCCCAATTTATGTGCTGTAACCATATTCTAGGCTCATGGCCGGGAATCAAGGAAAGAACCCATTAACATAAACTATAAAACAATTAACCACCATCTACACTATCATAAGCAATGACATACTCTTCACATTAATAAAATAGATCTCACGGCCATTCCCAAGTAAATGCAGAGGTAAGAAAATAACACTATGAATCACCATAAATCAAATATATTACACAGTCATTAAACTAAATGGAAAGAGTTACATTTCTATAATCCAAGGCTAGGAATTGAGACCCCCGAATCCCGAGGAGCATTTAATCCACCACCTTGTCCACCAGTATGCCAATTTCTATCCCCAAGTATATAGTTCATAAACCCTAAAATCACGATTTGGAATTGGAATGCCATGCACATTATAAACCCCATCAATGGAATCATGGACTTAGGATAAAGCCATGATTCATGGCATATGCAATATGCCATGAATGGATTCATACATACTTTAACATATAGTATAAAAACTTCAAACTCTAAATACATTAACGATAAGCCTTGAACTTAGGTATTTAAACCTTTGCACATAAAAAAATCCAAAAATCTATTTTATACTTAAAATATGAAGCCTTAGCCATAAGCTGTAATGATAACTAGTTAGACGTAGGTCTAAAATAAACCCATCCTTGGGTAAACGAGAACCCTAACAACTGTAATAAGTGATGCTAGGATAGGACTTAGGTATTGTTGTCTTCAAAGGAAATGAAGAAGTTCAACATAGGTAGCATGTATTTGTTTAAAGTGTTATCACAAGTTTTTCGTCACCTGGGGCACCCGCACAAAGAAGAAATGCATTAGTTCATTATGAACTAAGTAAAACCTGTAACGTCAAGTAAAACCAGTTACCTCTCCAAGTGATCCTATAATGGATAAAAGTCCCACTACTTCACCCCTTGATAATACAAGTTAAGTCAGGATTTCTCATAAACTAGTAACCACAACTTATAATCAGTAAGTGAGCAATAAACTATACACAAATACACATAAACACAAGATAAGAAGTAATCATTGAACAAGCGTACCATCTAAATCAGATTCAAGTAACATAACAACAACATAGAATTACATTAATAACCACATCGGGGACAAAATCTATAAGAGGGTAAGACAACTTATGACAATTCAGTTCAGTGAACAAAGTTCGACACATTCCGCATAAGTTAAGATAATGTCCAGTTCAGGCAGTAATTAACTAGCCTAATAATTTTTTTTTTCAAATTTTGAGGACATTACAAGATTCCTCACGTTGTTGCCGAGGCATGCATTTTTGTAAATCTGGGCATGAGGAATCTCAAAATGCATCTTTTCAAAGATTCTTTATGAAAAACATATTTTAAAGCATCTTTGAGAAGATACTTTAAAATATACTTTTTAGAAAGCATCTTTGAAAATATGTTTTCTGAGATACCTCATGCCCATATTTACAAAAATGCACGACCCATCGAAACCATTAGTATTAATGAAAATATCGAAACACAAAAATTGTAGCCCTCAATGAGACCTTTCCAATGGTACAAAGAAATCCCCAATATGACTTCGGGATCAAATTTTATCGTGAAAATACCATAATATTATGTTTTTCTCTCTCATTTTTGTCTGTCTCTCTCTACCTTTTTCTTATTGAGAATACATTGTAGAAGAAGGTAGAATTTTATGAGAAAAAAACTAGTTTAGAAGTGTAGAGGATGAGGGAAGGAAATTGAAAATATTGTAGAGATAAATGGGATCCTAAGCATAGATGTTTTCAAAGGAGAAACCCCCCAAAACTATATGCTTGTGAAGTCAAAGAAGAAGAAAAAATCTCAGAATGTGGAGAGTGAAGTGAGAAAGATATAGGAACCCAACATGAATCCCACTCATAACTAGAACATGATATGCCAATGATCTCATTAGATGCCACTATAGGGATATCCCAACTGTTACGGAGAGAAACTTCCTATGGCTTGGGGTGTACCACAATACATAGCTAGACAAGAGAAATCAATCCTTTCCAAATATGCAAGAGAAACCAAACATCTAACACTAAGGGACCTCAAATCATACCTTATTCTGGACGGTTGGAGTAGATCCCCATTGAGATTTTTCTAATCTCCCTTGCGCTAGCAATTTTCCCTCAACAACAACAAATCAGACAAGCATGCTATATAATATGGTGTTAGATCTACTCTAGCATATGTAATCAACAATGTATAAGCAATTAAACATATGCATGGATTCAATATTCATTGAAATGCACATTATTGGACAGGAAAATATATTTCTATTAATCAAATCAAATATTACACAAGTGACAACCTCTATCAGCACGTCTGCAAACTAGAGAAACCGAGTCCTCCACATGAGCCTCCACCACCTCAATCCTCCATCTCTCGATAGCAAGCTCACAAGTAAAGGAAAGCTTGGGAAGAACAAAAAGTGCTCCAAAGGGACAAAGGGATGAAGACTCAAGTAAATGCAAGCTATGGCAACAATGGACTATAATTTCATTGCTCTTCAATTCCTTCTTTTCAATGTATCAAAGGGGTTCCTTATATAGCACTCCAAAGGGGTAATGGAGGGTCAAATCCAAGCGATCTCAAGGCATATGGAAGTCCAAGTGTCAAGTGGTTTGGAAAAAAATAAAAGAAAAATCCAAAAGTATTTGGATTTATGCTCAAATCCCAATGTACATGGGTTTGAGGTCAAAAGTCACGTGTACACGTGAGTATGGGATTAAAAGTCACGTACAACAATAAACAGGGTTTTTAGGGATTAACTTGGAAAGATAAAAGTATAATATCAGTCCATGTGGTCTAAAGAGTCTGCATAGGAATAGGGAAGGCCATAAACATGTGATCAACCATGTGTGGTAAAATTAGCTATAATAGATGTCCCCTAATGTGTGAGGTCATAGGGCTAACATGATGGCTGAAATACATTATAAAATCCATCCCATAAGTAGAGTGATGAAGAACTAGGTGGAAGAACTAGCCATCCATTAATATAGTACAATAATCAATCTATGCATGTGACTGCAAATACATATAAAAGTCTCAGATACATAAGAGTACAATGGCCATGAATAGGCATGATATACAAAATGTGACATGTGTGGTCATCAACACGTACAATATATGATAGATTAGAATATCCATGATGAAGATATACAATGGATCAAGATCTCCATAGAAGCTGAAGATATCCAATGGATCAAGATCTCCATAATGGATGAAGATATATGTCATACAGTGGAATCAAATCACTAGAGCTGAAATCTCATGAACACTGGCACGATCAATGAGGTATCATATGTGGAATGCCAACAAGAATGAAGGTCATCTACACAAACTGCTACGAGTACATGTCCTACTATGCAAATAAAGGTGTCGAGGTCGAACGTAGTAGTCCATCGTCTGATTACTGGTCATGAATAGGCATGATATACAAAATGTGACATGTGTGGTCATCACCACGTACAATATATGATAGATTAGAATATCCATGATGAAGATATACAATGGATCAAGATCTCCATAGAAGCTGAAGATATCCAATGGATCAAGATCTCCATAATGGATGAAGATATATGTCATACAGTGGAATCAAATCACTAGAGATGAAATCTCATGAACACTGGCATGATCAATAAGGTATCATATGTGGAATGCCAACAAGATGGAAGGTAATCTACACAAACCGCTGCGAGTACATGTCCTACTATGCAAATAAAGGTGTTGAGGTCGAACGTAGTAGTCCATCATCTGATTACTGGTCATTGATGTATACCATTAACAGACGTGATATCACCTACTGATAATGAAAATGGGAATCAAGGTATAGAGTGCAATCCAACAAGTGTGAATAGATTCATTGAGGTTGAACACTTAGAAGAATCCATCAATCAGGGGACATTGATGTATTCCCAAAATTCTCGATGGCGAGAGAACCTACCACTGATGACTGTAAGTCTCAAGGCACTCAAATGACTCTAGAATCCTATCCCAGAATAAATGATCTGAAGTCGATGGGATGGAATCCATTGGAAGGAGTAAATTAAGGCATCCCCCATCAACCAGCATGAGGTGCTCAGTAACGCTGTATAATTTGGAAGGAATCAAACAGGATGTGCAGGAACTAGTAACAGTATTAGGAATGGACGACATGCAAAGTAAAGATAACTGAGGAATGGCCGACTTAGGCTTCAACTTCCTTCGAACAAGAGAATTAAGGAAAATGGTGACAAAAGGTAGGAAACATAGACTCGATATGGAAACTGGGACATCTTTGTGACACAGGAGGCATCAACAGAGGCTCCATAGGGACTAGAAGCTTAACCAGTCATTGGAGATAAAATCAAAGGAATGAGTATAGCTCGTAAATTCAAACTAATAACCCAACCAATAGATGTGATATACAGTGCTCTGTTCAAAGGCAACACGACTCGACTAATTCCAAAGATAACATCTTTTCATATCCGGCTTTTTGGTTTTATGATTTTTTTGGACTTTTTCAGATATTTTGAAAATCTTGAAAAAGAATAAAAGTGCTTTATAGTTACAAATATAGGAGGAGACGAGTGTTAGGGGAAAATCAAACTAGTTCCAAGAAGTAGAACATACCTATGCTCAATGCAAGGAAACATGTGCAGGATAACAACACTTGGGGGAAGGTCCCCCCCCCCCCCCGGGTAAAAATGGGGAATCAAGCTGCAAAAGATATATAAAAAGGATCTGATTGGCTAGACATGAGACAAGCTCAGGATATATGGCTGATACTCAAAGTTAGGAAGCTGGAATAAAGCTCAATACGGAAAGCAAAACTCATGATAATGTAATTACAACTTGACATATACAAGGGAGTCCCGAGGGAAATGGGCAGCATAAAGTTCAGGAGGATTATGAAGCTCTTTCTCAAGGACATGGTGGGACTAAAAAGGGACTCCAACAACCTAAAGGAGGCATTTCAGCATGGGCACCAAATGCAAAAGAGGATCTAACTAGGGCACCCATGTATAAGAAAGCTCTACCATTTGCATAATGCCACTTCTAACATCGGCATGAAGGTTCTGTGACACCATGGAATGGGTTTGCACCTAAGGATAAGATGAAACAGTCATAAGGTCATGCAAAATGCAGGTGGATGTGAAATCCTAACCTATATGCTAGTTCATACATTATACCTGTAATAGGCATGAATGGATCAAAGCCCTTGGAGAGAGTGTACAAAAAATGGACCCTGCATGGAAATGATATTAGTCCAAAACAATTGTAAATAGTTAGTAAAGATTCCATCTATAAGAAACAAGGAGGATTGATCATGACAACAACATTCAAAGGAAACAATGTGGTGGACAATGGGACATAAGAAGGAATGTAAAGTGTAGACCCAACGTTCACGTATCTAGTACCACCCCTGTGAGGGTGACCACAGGTGTAATGACCGAGTGAAGGGAATAAAAATACTCCACAAATGGAGTAGAGGATGGAATATGACCATTCACAAATCCATGAGCATGGTAAGGGGTTGTGATTTCCCCAAGTCTGACACCAGAGTCTGTACTAGGACCAAGGACGGGTGACAGGATACTAGGCATGCCAAAAAACAAAAGGATCCAAACTCAAGAGAAGATAAATATACTCAAGTAACCATGATCCCAAAATCCCACTAGTGCACAAAGAGCACACTCCTAAGTGAATCTACAACCAAAATACAAGAAAACCAAGGGGAGGATAAGTGGAATCTTGAATGCAGCAAGTATGTTTTTCCTAGGAGTGGCTTGAAACTCCCATACACTACAAGCAAAGGTACATAAACAATTATAGTGGCCCTGAGCTTCAACCCATAAAGAGACTATTTTGTTCGACCCCTACCTAGCTAGGACACTCACAGAATAACCTCTGCATGTACCCCCTGTGATACCTAGGTAAGGAAACTAAGGTCACCCCAATATAACCAATGCTCAGGCCGACAGTCGCACGAGGGATTGACCGTATGGGAAGGGTAGCAATGATAAAAACTCTCAAAAGGGTCCCTATATACGAATACAATCTTGAAATATCTTCAGTGCTCGCAGAATGTGACCAGGGGTCATCTCAATCACAATCGCGTGCACTGCCTCATGCTTAACTCCCGTGTAAGAGGAGGGTCCTGTGAAACACTAATTATATCAAGGGTTTCACACTCTCACCTGGACATACACCTAATTTTTTTTAGTGATCTAAGAGAATTGAATCACAATGAACTCTTCCAAGACCCTAAAACCTATTCTTGTTGACGCACCCTAGAAAAGAAAAAGGTGTAATTCATTTGATTAAGCATTGATTTTATTTGGCTGTAAATTACTCAAAGGGTAAATGGTTGTGAAACCAATGAAGTTATGACTCAGCAGTGAAATAAATGTGCACACCTAACAAGCAATGCCAAGTGCAAGGTGTAAAATTAAATTTAGGGTATGCCACTGCACGAGATGCAAAAATGTTCATTCACTTTCGAATGCCAATGCAATCCTTCCTATGTGAAAGCCTAAACACAATTCTCATCCAAGCAATCCAGTGAAAGTACCTCCTTAAATCCATATGTGAGATGAAATTAAGAATGCAACTATTTTGTATTTTCAATATAAATGAATGAAAAAGCAATAAAAGTCACTAAAGCTCTTAGTCTCTGCAGCAAGTATAAAAAAAACCCAGCAAGACACTGACACCAAAAGGATAATGCACTAATGGAAAAAAAATATAAATGACTAGAACTACTTCAAAGAAAAATCAATGAAAAAGCGGTCTATGGTCACAAAAGAAGCAGTCAACTGACAACATCAAAACCCAGGAAGACCCAGCCACACTCACAACCCACCCAACAACTTCCCACAACATCAAACTCAACCAAAAGGGAGTATGTACACGGCTGTATAACGAACAACAATGTATGTACGCGGATTTTGGCCAAAACCCTACATGTATACATGGATTTTGACCAAAAGCCTGCATGTATACGTGAATTTTGGCCAAAAACCAGTGTATGTATGTGACTTTTAGCAAAATACCTGCGTATACAGAGAAGACAGTGGTAAAAAGAAAGACACGGGTCAAACCAATATTGGGGAGTGTCAATAGATGAACATACTACTAAATTGTGACATAGAAATTGGGAGAAACAGAGAGAAAGTCAATAATATCAAGCACATTGTGCCCCCAACCCCAAACAGAAACAAGGAACTTCCCCAGTATGGTCACCAATTCTATTACGGAGAGAAACTTCCTATGGCTTGGGGTGTACCACAACAAAAAACTAGACAGGAGAAATCAATCCTTTACCAATATGCAAGAGAAACAAAACATCTAACACTAAGGGACCTCGAATCATACCTTAGTATAGACGGTTGAAGTAGATCTCCATTGAGCTTTTTCCAATCCCGCTTGTGCTAGCAATTTTCTCTCAAGAACAACAAACAAGACAAGTATGCTATATAATATGGTGTTATATCTACTCTAGCATATATAATCAACAATGTGTTGAGGCCTGGAAATTCGCAGGCGACAACAGTAAGGGATTCTCCCCAATCAACGTTCCCAACTAGCCTGTTGACTGTTTGAAATAGGGAATCCGTCCGGTATGCGGTCTGGCTACCGTAGGTCAAGGAACAAAACTAAGGCTTTACCGGTTGCGGCTCGGCCCACCGAGTTTTTGCATTTTGACTTAAAGAAATGATATGCAAGTGCCTAACTAAATGCAGGGTGATCAAGTTGCAGGGAGCGGTCACAAAGTGATGCGCAGGTTCTTACCTCTCGTCTTGCGCTCGCGAGCAACCAAACCAGATACAAAAGAAATAAGCTAACTATCTACACTATCCCTAGGGAGCAAGGTTATCATTTTGGGTAAGCAATACCTTTTCACATACATAAAGAAGAATCACAGGTAGCTGATACTTCTTCTAAAGCACATGAACACTTACAGATATTCAAATAACCAGATAACCGATCATTTTATAACAACATCTATTACTCACAGCGAAAAATATCTAGATATTACTGAAGAACATTTAGCAAGAACATAGGTTCAGAATATCGAATACTCTTACAGTAAATGAAACACAGCTGAAAATGAAATAGTTCCTCTTCAACATTATTCATTGGGTTTGCATTGATACATTTCACTTTTCACTCGCTTTGACAGGCAAAAATTGCAGTTCCTATGCAAAACGAAGTAGTTCATCTTACAAGTAAACAAATACAAAGTTTTCCATGGAAAAAGCGCTTTTTCCGTGCCTCATCCCTCTATTTAAACTATAATTACGGAGCGTTTTGTTTCCCAAACGCATGGCCTTTCGGTTTCTCAAACTCTTCACATTCTAATCTTTTGTCATCATGTGATCATGACAACTTGGTAACTGATCCGTTACTGGGATCACATCTTTACAGCTCCATACTTCGCCCTCCATCTGCTTCTTTTCGGTCATACCTCTACCCAAATGGGTTAGTCTTTATTCCCGTCGCGGCAGATTGACCGGTCGCCTGGCAACTGCCTGTATTCAAATTAAGAGCATGACTTAAACAACCAATATCATCAATTAACCAATCCACAAGGAAATGACCGAGCGAACCACATGTGGACCTGGCAATATTCTATGGTCGCCGGCGGAAAAACAAATCGGCAGTCAGAGAGAAGCGAGTTCGAGAACCCGGGGAAAAAGCCAGCCGCAAGGTCGGGTGAAGTTCGAGTCGCAGCCAAGCGAAACGTGGGCGGAAGGTGTCATAAGTCGGACGTCGGAAGGTTTTAGCTTCGGAAGCCGAAAGACTTTAGCAGCCGCAACGGCGGAGGAGGAAAGCTAGAGGACACGCGGAATGGAAGGGCAACTAAGTCGGACGTCGGAAGAGACTCGGATCGAAAACTGACTATCTCCTCCCAGCCGCAACGGCGGGGAACCAGAAGCTACGGAACCACGATTTATATTTAGCATACATCGGGCGTCAGACGATGTAGGATATCGGACGAAAGAAAAAGTCTTGGAGCCGCAACGGAGGAAGGGTTGAAACTTCGCAGCCCCCAATCCAGCAGTAAAAGAGGCTCGCTTACAGGGAAACTCAAGTATTTGAGCAGTGCTAAGGATCGGTCGTAACCAAATTCATTTTTCTTCACACCGGATGCGCCGAAGAACAACAAATTTACTTCTCTTAGACCACATATTCACGACTCAAACCAAAGATGAACAAAGCACACATAGACTACTGACATCCACCTTCAGAGAAGCGAAAGAAAACACGCTCAAGGAGCTCAAAAGTTCAACGATCAAGTCATACACAAATAATGAGGAGGGGCCCAGAAATTTAAGTAAAATAAATTCGGGGAGAACCGTTGTGGTAGCAACACAATGTATAAGAAATTAAACATATCCATGGATTCGATATTCATTAAAATTCACATTATTATATAGGAAAAGATGTTTCTATTAATCAAATCATGGATTACACAAGTGACAACCTCTGTCGGCACGTCTATGAACTGGAGAAGACGATTCCTCCACCTGGGCCTCCACCACCTCAATCCTCCATATCTCCATAGCAAGCTCAAAAGAAAAGGAAAGCTTGGGAATAACAAAAATTGCTCCAAAGGGACAAAGGGATGCAGACTCAAGTATATGCAAGATATGGAAAAAATGGACTATGGTTTCATTTC
>LPNX010134915.1:511251-550531 GCA_001517045.1 Pseudotsuga menziesii
CATCATTGTCATCATTATCATCACCATCATAGTCATCCTCATCCTCATCATCGTAATCATCATCATAGTCATACTATTCGTAATCATCATCATCATCATCGTCATTGTCATCATCGTCATCATCATCGTCATCATCATCATCATCATCATCATAGTCATCATCATCTTCATCATCATTATTCATCATCATTGTTCATCATCATCGTCATGGTCATCATCATCATGGTCATCATCATCATCATGGTCATCATCAACATTATCATCCTCATCATCGTAATCATCATCATCATCGTAATCATCGTCATTATAGTCATAGTCATCATGATGATCATAATCATCATCATCATCATCACCATCATTGTTCATCATCATCGTCATTGCCATCATCATCATCATCATCATCCTCATCATCATAGTCATCATCCTCATCATCATCATTGTCATCCTCCTTCTCCTCCTTATCATCATTCCATTGCAAATGCTTGGAAATAAAATCAAAACAAAGTTTTAACTTAACAGATGCGTGCACGTGTGTTGAAAACAAATTTTTAACTTAACAGATGCGCACACTCGTGTTCAAAACAAAGTTTTAACTAAACAGATGTGTGCACGCGTGTTCAAAACAAAGTGTTAACTTAACAGATGTGTGCACGAGCGCACTTCTAGTGCGTGCGCGTTACATTTTAAACTACGCGCACGCATGATTTAAATTTAGAATTTTGGCGGGCACCTTTTTTCGAACTTACGTGGTGGATGACTTTCCTGCTTTGGTTTGAGGTTCGGTTTGCCAAACCAAGTGGTTTGGATTGTCTTATGACATAAAACATGTTTTCTACCACTTCTCCTATTTCGTGCATGATTTTGCATGTACCACGCTTGTCTGCTACTAATGTAAATTCACACACTTCTGTAACTTTGTTTGTAGATTCTGAATATGTAATTTTTATTTAAATCTATTATTTTTTTCTATTTTTTATTTAATTTTAAATTGACTAACGTCAATCTAACACAAAATGTAGGCTATTTGCTTCGGCTATAACTTTTGATTGGCTCGCCTATCTAGAAAACGAAAAAGAACCCGCACAAGAAGACACAAAGACCTACATCCTAAAAAAAAATATCGTTCATTAACTATGTTAAGACCAAGATGTTGTGGACCAATTCTCGACCTTGTCATTTTAAGGTGTCACTGACTTCCTTATATATATATATATAACATAAACAAATATGGAAAAATAATGCTGCACTAGACACACCTGTTATGTACAACTCTATATAATTGTTTTCACAAAATTCCACCATTTGCATACCAAACAAGTGGACCAACGCAAACATATTCATTATTTTTTGGGAAAAATAACATACCAACCTTAGAAGAACCTAGTTTTTTGCGATTTATACTTAGTTTCCATAAATAAAATTTTTATATTCTGGAAGGTAATTCAATTGTTGACATTTCATATTCTTACGCCATATTCCAATAAGTTGTGTAGGTACCTCTACTATTGATTTTTGATGTTCAGATTTATGTTTTTCTAGAAGTCCATTGCAACGAATGCGTCATAAGTGACCAGCATTAGCTTGCACCAACCCATAATTTCTTTAATTATTTTTAATACTTTAAAGCGTTGAATGTTGCCCATATTTTATGTGGTGAATTAGTGGTTCTCGAATGTTGACAATACGTTGGTCTTGGAATCCAAGAGACTTGATCCCTGGTACATGACTCTATTTAATAGTTGGTTTATCTGATGTTATTTGATAGTTTTTTTTATGTATTTGGTTATTTTGGTAAACCCTTCGTGGTTTCTCTGTAAGGTTATACTAAGTCTTTTATTTTGAAAGCTAAGTTTAAACCCTACATGTTGATTTGTTTAAGTACTGAGTTTAATAATCTAGTTTTAATAACTGATATCCAACACTAGCTTTGCTTTTCTAGAGAGAATGTTTGCTTTGGAAAATATCTCTACCCTATCTTAATAAAATTCTTTAATAGATAATTTAAGTTTTTGCTAGGATATATGGTTTATAGGCATGCATTCAATACTGTTTTCTATATTTTCGGAAATGTTTGGTCATTAAATTTATCATGACTAATTGTTAAATATAGTCTAGACCATAAAACATTATAGAATCTTTTAAAACTAATTTAACAAAAACGTGATAAGAAATTTATCTTAAAATATTTATAAGAATTTAAACTCAGATTCTATCTTCACTAAGAAAACATCCTTTAAACATTTATTTATAACTATGATGGGTGAATTACAGGTCCCAATACAAAACCTAATGGTTGTAATCTCAACATGTAAACATAATCGAAAACATAGATAACAGTTGAAATATAGGAAATCTATTACGTGCAATTATGCATATTGAATGGATTAAGAACCTTGCACACTTCAACACCCAAAATTAATAAAAACACTCTTTATTTTTTACCTTGGGAATGATAACCATATTAACTTGGAACTTCCACGTTTCTGCCAAACATGGCCCGAAACCGTTCCCAGTTCTCAATTGTATCCCCTCGAGCTGGATCCAAGATGCAAGATATCTAGAACTCCTAAGGGTGAGGTTGTCGCTGTTTGGAAATCAGGATCTGTATTCTTAAAAATTCTTGGTTTGTAAAATGCTCTCCAATCCCATCCAGGAATAATAATCAGATCCCCAAGCCTTCTCTTGGCTTTAATTTTTATAGATTATATTGGAAAAATGGCAGTTGGTTTAACTTTAGTTGAATAAAGAATTCACTATTTTCTTGAAAATAATCTTTAGTTTGATTTTTATGTAATATAATTTAATTTTATTGGGGATAATTTTCATGTAATATATATTAATCTTTATTTCCAACACTTCCATTCTTTACTTGTTGGGGTTACCTATGTGCTCTATAGATTACACTCAACATGTAGTCTCATAACCGATGTGTTCCATAGCTTATGCTCAACACATAATATAATAACACATGTGCTCCAGATCTTATTCTCAACAGAAAATATCATAACCCATGTGCTCCATGGCTTACACCCAACACATCATAGAAATCAATCAGGCATTCATTCTTCTGCACAATACATCACAAATAATCATCCTAGCATATATTGGGGATTGTGCCCAATAACATAATAATAAATCCAGTACATTGGGGCCTATTCCATGTACATCAACAATAGTCCTTGTCCATCAAGTCCTATGTTGAATCATATATAATCATATACAAGATAATAAAACATGTGCATTGGCTCATTCCGAGTATATCTATCTAATCAACATAACTCATGTGAAGTGGGTCATACACCCAATATATACACATAAAAATAACATCAAAGTAAATCATGTGCACTCAGGCTCATGCACAATATAGTCAAGGTCAAAATTCGGGATATTTCAAGATATCTTACATGACGTAAAATTCAAATTTATTTTCTATTAAATGCCATCAATATCTTCTGAATCGAATTTACCTATGGAAAGCCATAATTCTATTTACATTATCCATGTGTATCACGAGACATTTAATATTTAATTTGCTTCTAGCTCCTATCCTTCTTTAGAAAGACTCAAAAACCTAATTAATATATATATGGAAAACCTAAACATGTCATGCCAACTGTATATTAGCTAGATGCTCAAGTGTCACATGGATGAGTTTATTAGGAGTTTGTAGGAGTCTAGACTCCTAGATCCGAAATGGAGTTAAACTAAGACTTAAGCAGTTAGTCTTGAATTTAAGCTAATAGTTGTCGAATAATTGGAGTTAATCTAATAGTTGTATCTAATAGTTTTAAGCTAATACTGATCCAATATAACCATGATTCAAGTTGAATTTAAGCTAATAGTTGTGTCTCATTGTTAGTTTAAAAATTAAAATATCACCAATTTTAATTCAAGTAAAATTGATGATTGGAGTTGAAGTTAAGCAAAAATTAAGATATGAGCAATTGTAATTCAATTAAAAGTGATGATTGGAGTTGAAGTTAACCTAATAGTTGTATCATCAATGGACTTAAGCTCAGAGTTGTATCTAATAATTGAATAGTTTTACTTATGAGATGTTAACTAAGTTTTTTTTTTTGAAATTATTAATTATGATTTTTAAAGGACACCCATAGAACCAGAGAAACCTTGTCTCTTGTCTCATTCTCATTTAATTTTGGACGAGGTCCATAGAATCAATCTCGACAATACACTTGTCTCATTCTTGTCAGTAGATGACAAACCATAGATGGTAGCACCCCCCACAATTCTAAGATATATAGGTATGTTGTGGTAATTAATAGAATATTTATATCTAATAATTTATACTTGAAGTTGAAGTTTAATTTTTCCAAGTATTCATGAGATGTTAACTAAGCTATTTTTTATTCTTTTGAAATTGTTAATTATAAATTTTGGAGACTACCTATCAATCTTGATATTACACTTCTTTCATTCTCATTCATAAATGAAAAAGAAATAATGGTAGTCCACCCTAAAATTCTAAGATGATATAATTAAAAAATTGATTCCTAAAATAACTTGTTTATGATGTTTATTGTAAAACCATATTTATTGTAAAAATTAAACTTAGTAATTTAAAAATAATAATACCTATGGGTAATTTTCATAGACAAAGTGGTACAGATGCTTACACTTGTTCTAGCATTTAAAAATGTATGGAAAAGAAGAATACAATTGGTGATCAATAACCAGCCTTATGTACATACTTGAATAAGAAAACACTTATGCAATAGGAAGTTGCAGACTGGTTGCTTTTCTGCTGAAATGAATATGTATGAAGGTGTTGAAACTTGAAGTCTAAAATTCAATTAATAAACTTTATAAATATCAACAATGCATGATCCCAGGACGTCGTCATAAATAGTTTTGGATTTCTTTAATTTATCTTATGGGAGGTATGAACAAAATGAATGATTGTCTTATAGTTTTGTATTTTTTCTATTCATATATTGCAAATTCTAAACATATACAAATATAAATGAATGTATCCTTAAGAACCATCAAAATTAATCCACACAAATTCGTTGAACAAAAAAATAAAATACAACCATTGATTAATTTAAAAAATAAACTTTTGAATTTTACACCAAAACAAATGGATAATCCTTCTATTAAGCAATAAAGGAAAACTCATACAACCGAGCTCTCCTTTAGTCTTCTCAAAATATTTACAAGTAGAACCAAACGAAGGTCTGTTCTTTTCTCTGCAACTTGAAATCCTCCTACTGAAAGGAAAAACACCCTATGCTTCTCTACTCTACCTATTTAAGCTAAACTATTAACTCCTACTCTGAGTGGTCCTACAACCAAAACAAACCAATACCATGCATGATGAAACATCCCTGTCTTAACAAAACCAACTACGGCTTGATCTCCACGCATTGAGTCATGATCCGAAATGATTCTCACACCGCTAATAGGCTATGACTAAGCAAAATGACTCATCCTCTTCCTATAAGAAATTTTATCCTATCTAGACTTGCTATGAAAATAAACATTTGTACATGAGATTTACAATGGTTTAGAAATAAACCCCTCCTTGGGATGATGTCAGGAACTTAAAGTGTGATAAAAAATTCATTGGTTGGCCTTCAAAGGTAATGCTCTTGCATCAGACTCCCAAATTAGAAAGAAATCATGACCTCCTGGTCGTATGTCTTCAGCTTTTGTTTTCCAAGATCCAAAAATTTAGTCTACTGCTACAAATAACTCTTATTTTGTTCACTATGCCACTGTACTTGGATGTACTTTTCCCATTCAACTCTAAACTGTTGGTTGCCTTCTTCAATATCCCTTGATTTAACTTATGTTTTTACTTTCAGAATGGCTTCAAATATTACCCCAGATATGGCTCTAGGTATTCCTCTAGAAACTGCTCATGATACTGTCCTTAATATTGCATCGAATGACGTCCTAGATATTGCTTCCACCCTTACTTCCTTTATTCTCTTGTAAGCATCTCCATCTGCAATATCCAATTCCTCTATACTGTCTGCAGCCTCACTTTCAAAAAGTAAATTATATTCTAACCTATTAGCTACAATAACAGAATCACCTGCACTTTTCATTATACTAGTAAACATATTACAGAACTGTGAACCAGTATCCTCTCTTGTCTCTCTTACAACATGAGACACTTCTCCTGTATTAACTACAACTTCTTCCTCTTATTCAAATGCTTCCAACCAACATTTCAGCCATACATTTATTACTTGATTCTCGTCAAGAACTCCTTTAATATGTTGAATCTCTGTGTTAGCAATACTCTACTTTGTCTCTTTCTTGACAATCTTCAGTAATTTCCCTTAAATTCCTTAACCACTTATGTGAATCAATTCAGTCTTGCTCCGTCCCAAGACTGTTTCATATTCCATCTAAGACATAGTGTCCTCATCTTCATATTTATGATTTCCTCCTTCCTTGTCACTGTTATATCTCAAAATGACACATCTATGCCTGTGACCACTTTCCTATGATTCCATCATATGTCGACACTTCCATGACGACACTTCATTGAAAGTCATTGAAAAAACAGCTAACTTGCAGGACCCATATCTTGAGTTTCGTAACTCTGTTTGACCTCATATTTGCAACGTTGGAAAGGTATTTCAGTTATATAAAACTTTCCAGAAGACACTAAAGTCTGCAAATGCCCAAAAATACCCTAAACATGAGTTTTTGATGTGTACATGACTTTCCTTAAGGAAACCTGCATACATATGCGAGTTGCTATATATAATAGCCGCATACACCTTAAATACATGACTTTCTACACTACAACCTATGTATTCCTCCTCGTGTATGCGACTGTTGTTTCTACAACCCGCGTACACCTCTAAAAAATGTCAAAAAAATACGAATTTTGAAATTTGGGTAGTTTGGGTAGTTATGCAACTGACTCCTTCAGTTGTAACTACTTTGTCTTCAACCCAAACTCTTCATTAAGAATATAAATAGAGGTAGGGAGGTCCATGAGAGGAGACTTGAATCTTTGCATTGTCATGCTGGAGGAACCAAGTCTCTCTTTTCCCACACTTTTGTCCTAGAAGCATTCTCCTTGTGTTGCAGAGTTTGGAGGCTGAGTTCCTTGGAGAAGAAAAGCAGCAGAACAAGATCAAGGTTTCGAGAGGTGCCAAACTTGAAGAGAAGGTATACTTGTACTTGTTTTCAAGATTAATAAAGATGTGATGTCCTTCTTCTTCCCAAATCATTGTTCAATGTGTGATTGAATCATTGTTTATGGTCAGATGTTGATGCTAATCAGATTATTATTTCATGTTTATCTGATTATCATTGATTTATATGTGGTCATATTGGTTTGAGGAAGGTATAATTCATTTTGCAGATCTCTTGGAGCAAGAGGAGCAAGAGGAGAAAGAAGAGGATTGAAGGGCTGCTTGGATCAACTTTCGTTTGGCTAAGGTATGAACCATTCTAATCTTTGAATCTTGTTTGTATTTACTTGCAAAACCATTTGCATCCACCTTTAAACACTAGTACATTGATGGCCTCTTAAACCCTAGCCATAGGAAACTTTCCTTTACAACAGAACTGGACTCTGCTGGGGAGCCCTAACTGCTGTGGGTTATTTCTGTTTACTGTTTCCTAGTCTTTGCCTTCATTGTGTGTGTGCTATTTCTATCTTGGTTCATGCTTAGGGTAGTGTTTGAAGACCTTGAAAAATTTTCTTTTATTAGAAAATTTTGTACCCTACGTGGGTTACTCTTACATACAGTCGCGTACAGAGGCCTGCATACATGGGTTGCTCTCTAGGATAGTCGCGTACAGTACACGGGTTGACCTTATACACAGTCATGTACAAGCCTTAGCATTTGAATTTTTGGGTTAGGGTTTTGTTTGCTGGTTGGTCTTCCTTATGAGCATTACACTGTCAGTTTGATTACCTTATTGGCCACACCTTGTGCTTTCTTGTAAAGCCCTTGAGTTCTTTTTGTTTGGATTGTCTTCTATTAGCAGCTTGAAGTGGATTTGTTTGTTTGGGTTATAGGTTCAAGTGTTGGTTGTCCGAATCAGTGATCAGGGTTCTCGACACTGTATTTCCCTTTCTATATTCGGATAGTGATTGGTTTGTCACTTGCCTTTCTATGATCTCGGTGATTTCTTGTCATTGTGCCCACCCAAGCTAGGGTTCCAAGTATTCCTTAGTTGGTTGATCCTTGGTATTATTAATTTGATTTACTTCACCTTGCTTACTTTATACAGTTATTTTATCCAAGTATGCTCAAGTTTTTGTGCATTTAGGTGCATAGTAGTCTTTGAGCATTTTAAAAAGTGAAAAGCAAACATTTAGAAAATTTTGCATTTGATTTGCATATAGTAGTTTTGTTTTCAGTTTTTAAAGATAATCTCAAAAATTACAAAAAAATAATCTTAGTTTTCTTTTGCATTTATAAAAGAAAAATAAAAACACATGTTTGCTTTATATGCATGTAGATTAGGTTTTTAGTCTAGATTGCATGGCATATCATTGTTTTTAAAAAAATAAAAAAGAATTTGTTCTTTTGTGGCTTCTAAGTTTCTACTTGGAAAAGAAAGAGAATAGTTTGCTTTTTGCATTTCATTTCTCTTTGCTTAGTCATTTTGTTTCAACTTTGAGTCAAAACGCCACATAAGTTTCATGCCATTTACCCTATGATTAAAAGAAGCCCTTAAAATAAACGATATAATTTAAAAATTAGTATTAAGTTTTATTTTATAGGGTCATACACCAACTAGCTCAGGCTAGACTTGTGGGATAGGAAGTTTAAACTCCCCACAAGTATAAAATTTCAGACATAGTTGGTCAATCACTAGGTAAACCCTTTTCTATGTTGATTGTAGCTGGGAAGCTCCTCTCAAACGAGAGTTAAGAACAAGGCCATGTGGAGGCTTGGAATGAGGAGATAACCCTCCGATTCCTTGTCGAAATGTAAAACAGGGTTTTTACACATCTGGGGATTCTTTCCTAGACAGAGTTTCGTGCTTAGCAACCCTGCCCATGCATACGAACCAGGCTTGTGACTACCCCCCCAGACTGGTAATATACTTAAGGTAGCCTTTAGTCTATTTGACATCTAGGGTTCATACACAGGTACACCGAAAGGCTATTTCTGGTTGACCTTCGACGGGCTTGGAAGGTAACCCCAGTACAAGGTGTGGGAGGGCGTTGGGTGATTCCTCCACTTGTGCCTAAGAACATCTACAGGGATTCCAAGTAACTTTCTATCAGCTTTCTTTTGGAAAGCGTATCTTATACCTGTTTTTCTGTTTGGCTTTAGGAATTTTTTTAGTGAGTGCTGTGTGGTTTGTCTGTACTTAGTCTGCCTTCAGGTGTGTGCTTGGTACTTTTGGTTTCCTGTTGACCTTATACTTTGTCTTATTGTTTGAAACTATGGCTAACACCCCTTTGAACACCAACCAAGAGATCCCCATGATGGGACCTCCTTGTACTATTCCTCTTATGGGGAATGTTGGTGTTCCTTTGATGGCCACCTTGAATCTACTTGGATTCACCCTAGGGATACCGGTGTGGTTGTTTTCCACTCCAACTGCCTTGAATGCTCCTGATGCTTCTCAAGTAAGCTCCTTACTTCAAGGGAATCAAAACATTGCTCCCCCTTCACCTATAGTTAATTCTCCTACTCCTTCTACCTGATGTGGTGAAAGTACTGATACTAGTAACCGACATTCCAAAAGGAGTAAAAGAAGGAGGAATAGAAAGAAGGCACATAAGCAAGGGGGAACCTGTTCAACCTCCATAGGTCATGTTGGACCCAGTATCTCAGCCTTTGTAGTTCATCCTGAAGACAATTCGTCAGCCACTACGAGTCATGTTGACATTGTTGAAAAGACTGCCTGTTCAAAACATAAGCCCAAGTTTCCTTGTAAGATTTGTGAGGGAGACCACCTTACTTATAAATTACCTTCTATTGAAGAGGTAAGAAGAGTTTGGTTTCATTGTCATCCCATTTTTGAATAACCTATAGTTTCTCAACACCCTACTCAACCTTTCGTTGATCAAGCAGTCAAACCAATCTCAGATTTGGTCGATTCCGCTCTTCTTTTGGAGAGTGATCCTGATGTGCTTGAACCAATGTCATCTTTGGTCAATCCTGCCCTCCCTACGGAGAGTGACTTTGATGAAGCGGTTGAATCAATTTCAGTATCGATCAATCCCACTCTTCCTTTGGAGAGTGAAGTGTCTACTAGTCACATTTTCTTCACTGCCAGTTTAGAACTTACTGAACAAGGGGGCACTGAACTCACTTCGGATCACCCCCCACCAAGCTCTCAGATTGCTTCCTTTGATTGGGATAGCCTAGTTGAGCCGTGCCTTCCTTCTGATGCACCATTCCAGATAAAGGTCAAATTTGAATCATACATGATTGCTCATTGTATTGTTGATGAAGGAGCCTTGGTTAGTATTTTGTCTGCTCGTGCTTGGAGAGGAATGTGATCTCCCAGCCTTGTTTCGACTACTATTCACTTACTGGTGTTTGATAGAAGAACTTGTATAGCCTTGGGAATTCTTTCTCAAACACCTATTACTTTGGGTGGGAAGAATGTCTTAGTTGACTTCATGGTGATAGAAGATCCCTTGGACTTCAATATTCTCCTTGGACATGATTATGTCTATGCCATGCAATATGTGGTGTCAACATTCTTTTGTGTGATGTACTTTAATCATGGTGAAGAAATTGTCACCATTGATTAGTTGGATTTTCTTGATCCATCTCCTGACCCAACTAGAGACCAGGTATTTCCTTTATTGGTTCCCAGTGTTTCTATAGACACTACCCCACCACAGGTGAGCTATGTGGCCTCATGTCCTTTGCGTTCAATTTCTATAGAGAAGCAGCCTCTGTTTTCATGCTTACCTTCTTGGGAGTTTGTACCAGTAGTTGACTGAGTGAGTCATCCTATACAGACCATGGGGCCTGCTCTCCACTCTGTTGATCCATTTGAAAGTTTATACATGTGTCCTATCTCGTATGATCTCCTTCCTTTGGATGAAGTATTCTTAGAGTCTTTGATATAGTCTTATCTTCTCTTGGATGTTGGTTCAGTTGTGACTAAGTATAACCCTAATTTTCCTAGTAATCCTTAACTTTCTTCTTATGTTGGTCTTGTTAAGTTTTTTGACTCTTCCTTTGAACAACAAGTCAGTGATCTTGATGAGTTTGACTTTTCTTATGATTTTTTCAACTCCTGTGATACTGAGTTTGTCCTTGCAGACTCTATATCCCTTGTTGATTTTTTGTCTCCTTCTAAGGTTGATCTTACTGATTATAAACCCTCGAACCTTGGTTCTATAGAATCTTCTTTGGTCGATTTTGCCTTGACTTTACCTTTTGTAGAAGATAGCAAAGTCACATGTGTTTCTGCCAAAGTGACCTGCATCAGATATTTTCTTGTGAATATGATTCTGATGTTGTTGTTTCTTGGAGACATGATTTTTAGTTGGATTCACAACTTTTTACTGCACTCGCCTTGTTGTTCAAGTTGTAACTGCATTTGCATGTATCCTACTCGCGCTTTTGAGCCTGATGCCAGCTTCCATGCTTTTAGCTTTTTGTATAAGCCCTCATCTTTGTTCTCATAATCGCTAAGCCTTGTATCATTTTTCCTTTGCAACTTGACACCTTTTACCCTGAGGAGACTTTCCTCGAGTGTCCTTATATTTCTCACTTTCCTTCCATTATGCATAGGCCTGTTCCTTGTGCTTGGAACTAGTTTCTCCTGCCTATGACACTCATCTCCTTGCATTTAGAGCATTCTTTCTGCTCTCCTTCGAGCTCGTTAAAAACAGTAAGGAGGCCATGAGTTTACTTTTTTGGGCTTGTTGAAACTTCACGGGAAAGATATTGAGTTTCTTTAGGCCCAGGTCTAACTCCTCAAAATAGACTTGACTGTCGAGTAATCTTGTCCGTTCAGGTTCGTTAAGAATATGTGAATGGGCATCCACATTGGTGGTAGGTTATCACTTTCTCAGACCATGTGGAATAATACGAGAAAGGAACACTCTCTTTTCTTTGGAATTGAGAAGAGTATTCTCAGGCATAGGTTTATCACTTTTCCGGACCTGAGGGACTAAACTTATGGAAAAGGAACCCTCGGTATTAGCTTAGTTTTCTCTTTTTCGTGCTCATGACCAAAACATGAAAAAGATTATGAGTGTACTTTATGTATTTGTCATTCTCGTTAAACCCTAAAGAACAAAGCATCGAGTTTATTGTTGTAAGCCCCATTTCTCGTAATCAAATGGATCTTTTCGAGTGATCTTGCCTTCCTTCACACTCCTAAAACTCAAGCTATATGCTGCTTTTGAAGGAGCGTTGGGTAGGTAGTAATTTAACCTTTTTCGAACCTCTTCAACTAAGTACGGAAAAGGTGCTCCTTACTTCTTCACAAGCTAAGAGAGTTCTTTAGTGGTTTGTTTTATGCTTTTTCGGCCTCAGGAGACTAAATTGTATGAAAAAGGACCCCCTTGGAGTCTTCTTTGGAGTTTTCAGAATCTCTAAACTATGAAAACACCATCGAGCATGTACTAGTTCGGGCTCGTAAAATCCACGAATCAGTGCTTTATCAAGAATTCTTCTGTCTTTTCTTCGAGCTTGCCAAAAATTAAGATGGTCCTAATTTTTCTTTCTTGGACTCATTAAAGCTTTACAAGAAAGAAGGGAAGGGAAGTCCAGTCACATATTTTTTACATCATGGTAGCAAGTCTTGTTTCCTTGAACAAAGCACAAGTTTTGTGTCTATCAACAGTTGTTTCCTAGTATTTTGACCTTATCTTGATTCATAGTTTCTTACTCCTCCAATTGGTATGTTTTCCAATTATATGGGGAATCTGTCAATGTCTCCTACATTACAGATTTGTGTCATTGGTCCTTTTGTGTAAAAAGCTTCCTAAGTCACTTTTGTGTCATGCTTATTATTCAAGGATTAAACCTTTGTCATCCATTCTACAGTTGCCTTGACCTTTTGTGTCAGCCATTCCTTGGTATCAGTTCATTACATCATGTCTTTAGTAGTCCTTGTCGTGAAATTCAGTACTAATTCCAGATCCTATTAGTCTTTGACTTACCTTGTCTTAGATGATGAAGGATGTCTTAATGCCTTCCTTCCAACGGATCTCTTCCTATCGACTGCAACACATCTTGCTCTAGGGATGAGATTTAGATTTTTATGACAGTACCTTGGGGATTGTAGTCATTAGTGGCAATTTCCCTCGCTATTGGGTAGTGGGAATACCTTAATGTCTCCTACTCAATGGATTCTCCAATTGTTCGACTTTAATTCCTTGTAATCACACTTGTTAGAATGTACTAGGTACCTTGGGGACCATTTTCATTAATGGTGGTTTCCCTTGTGTTTGTTAATGGTTCTCATTATTGACCGGTAATCAAACGGTTTCCTCCATGTTCGACTTCAAATTATTTATTCGCATGGTTAGGATTCATACCTTTTGGGTGGTTTGGATTGAAGACCTTGGGACGACAGTAGCATCGTCATTTTGCTATTGCCCAAGTTGCACAAGACCTTGTTACATTTTATATGACATTTTGTTGAGACATAGATCCACCTTGTATTTTTGTGGCTATGATTGATTATCGAGTATGGATCCACCTTGTTCATTTGTGGCCATGAATCCTTTAGATTTAATATGGCACCCTTTTGCATATTGAGCAACCATGATAGTTTCATCAGTTATACATATGTTGGATCCACCTGTATCTTTATGGCGATGTTTTGTATATGGACTTGTATGTCCTAGAGATTAGTTTTTTCTAACATTTATCTCTCTTTCAGGTATCTTTGTTTGAGCCTTTTGATCTTGTATTCTCTGCTCTCTCCATACTCAGTTATTTTCTTTATAATGCATTTCGTCTATCATCTTCCCCTCTAACCTCATACATTAGGGGGAATCTGTTATAGCTCAAAATGACACATCTCTTCCTGTGACCACTTTCCCATGATTCCGTCATATGTCGACACTTCCATGATGACACTTCATTGAAATTCACTGAAAACACACCTAAATTGGAGGAGCCATTTCTTGAGTTTTGTAACTTTTTTTGACCTCATCTTTGCATCGTTGGAAAGGTATTTCAGTTAGCTAAAAATTTCCAGAAGACACTAAAGTCTGAAAATGTGTAGAAATACCGTAAAAATGAGTTTTTGATGTGTACATGACTTTCCTTAAGGAAAACCACGTATGTACACGAGTTGCTATATATAATAGTCGCGTACGGCTTAAATACGTGACTTTATACCTTGAAACCCACATATACCTCCTCGCGTACGCAACTGTTGTTTTTGCAACCCGTGTACGCCTCTAAAAAATGTCAAAAAAATACAAATTTTGAAATTTGGGTAGTTTGGGTAGTTATGCAACTGACTCCTTCAGTTGTAACTACTTTGTCTTCGAACCTAACTCTTCATTAAGCATATAAATAGAGTTAGGGAGGTCCATGAGAGGAGACTTGAATCTTTGCATTGTCATGCTGGAGGAATCAAGACTCTCTTTTACCACACTTTTTTCCTAGAAGCATTCTTCTTGTGTTGTAGATTTTGGAGGCTAAGTTCCTTGGAGAAGAGAAGAGGTAGAACCAGATCAAGGTTTCGTGAGGTGCCAAACTTGAAGAGAAGGTATACTTGTACTTGTTTTCAAGATTAATAAAGATGTGATGTCCTTCTTCTTCTCAAATCATTGTTCAATGTGTGATTTAATCACTGTTTATGATCACATGTTGATGTTAATCAGATTATTATTTCATGTTTCTTTGATTATCATTAATTTATATGTGGTCATATTGGTTTGAGGAAGGTATAATTCGTTTTGCAGGTCTCTTGGAGCAAGAGGAGAAAGAGGAGAAAGAAGAGGATTGAAGGGATGCTTGGATCAACCTTCATTTGGCTATTGTATGAACCATTCCAATCTCTAAATCTTGTTTGTATTCACTTGTAGAACCATTTGCATCCACCTTTCAACCCCAGTTCATTGATTGCCTCTTAAACCCTAGCCATAGGAAACTTTCCTTTACAACAGTCACTGAATAAAAGTCTTTGTGACACTATCTCATCCCTCTCTGCCAAATACAACTCTGATCCTCTATTCTTATGACAGTTCCAAAGGTCTGTCCATCACTCTTCCCTTGGATTTCTAGGTAAACAAAATCTTCTTTGTCACTAAGTCAGTCCTCTTGTGAAAATACTTCCTCTCCCTTCATCAGAATATAATTCTGATTTTCTACTACTGTGATAGCTCTATAGGTCTGTGTCATAGTCTTCTCTTAGACATTCACACAAGCCAACTGTACCCTGTCCTCAAGAACAATAGGTTCTTTCATACAAGCTATGATTGTCTCATATTCCTCAATAAGGTTGCTGCCTTCATTAAGTAAGGACTCTGTAGATTCCTTCTGCTGCAATAAATCACCTCTACTTTTTTCATTGCTTGGAAACACTCCCATTTGTCCATATTGACTAACTGGGTCTTCCACACTTTCATGTTTTCCTATGTACTCCTCAAGGTACTTCATCTCTTCATCCAAACTATCAAAACATAGCTTGTTTACCAGAGGTTTCCATTCACAATTAGGCTCATATTTCTCTAACAGGTTCTCCATCAACAACATCTCCTTGTCATATTATTCAAGCACAACATCTTCATGCTTGAGATATTCCTCATCTTTATTCCTTTCCTAGAAACCTTCAGTTTTCTTCAGTTCTGGGACTGATCCCTCTTTATTCTAAGACATAGCTGCCTCAATTTCATCTTCACTGCTATCTCCTACTCTGTCATGAGTCCAATCTCTCTGTGACACTGATTCTTCATCTTCTATCAGAATAAAATTGTGATCCTTCATCATTGTGAGAGTTCTAGATTTCTGTGCAACCATATTTTCTTGACAATGTAGACAGGTCAATTCCTCTTTATCTTCATTAATATCAAGTTTCATCATAGGAAGCATAACTGCTTCATCTTCATTGGTGTTAGCTTCAACAGTTGACAAGGAATTTCTAATTTCCTTTGCTGTAACACTTCATCTTTGTATTTTCCTACAAGACACTCTTCATAACATCTTGCTTGTCAACCCCCAACTTCACTCAATACAACTTCAAAAGATATATTGTCTTCTGCATAACCTGCAAGCACATTGTTAGTTTTAAAATCAGAAGACCCGATGGTCTTATTTGATGACTCAATCACAAAATCTTCATGATGTCCCAAGTATGCTACATGACTCAGCAAATCCTCAATACCCTTGTTTTCAGACTCCCCAAGCATAACATATGAATTCTTGACATCATATTTTTCCTCTTTCTATTCTTGGTCATCATCATATTCCAAGTCTTCTTTGTTCTCAGCTTTCATAGTAAGATGGAAAACATTACTTTCACTCAGCTATGTATGTGAATGTGCATGAGAATCAATTGTCTCATCTTCTTCCAGAACAGAATTCATATTCTCTCCTGTTCCTTCATCCTTTATGAAAACATTAGAAAATTTCCCTTCTTCATTCTTTGTACCTATAGACACACACACAATATTAGTTTCAAAACATTGAGACCTCTTGGCCTGTCTTGAAGCTTCAGTCTTCAAGGCTTCCTTTAGACACTCTCTTGCCTTGAGTATCTCTTCTTCTTACTAAGCATTCATCATTTTCTCTCTTATCCTCTATAGATTATGCCACTTCATCTTTCTCTTCAGAAGAAAACTGCATCTCTTGTCTTACTCCTCCTTCTGTAACAACTCCATCAGTACTTTTAGATGGAATTCTATCTCAGCCTTCTCTCTCTCATACTCTTCATTAGTCAACTTCCTCCATATGCCATTTTCCTTGGAATTTTCTTTCCTTCCTTTGTGGTTTCCTCCTAAACCTATTCTATGACTCTCAATAGTCATCTTCTTGAGTTTATTTCAGTATCTATGAGTTGGACTAGCCTCTGTAGTAACGGTTCTCCCTACTACACCTCACCTCACCAAACCTCCTCTGTTCTTGGTCTTTTGGAAAGTACTGTTCCTCTTTCTAGAACCATTATAAGAAAATATCTATGCTCCTTCTAGTTTTTTTCTCACAACTCATCTACATGAGAACATAAGTGTCATCTTGTACTTCAATCTTCACTTGAAATAGTAGGTCCTTGGCCACACTTCACTTCCCATTTGTGGAAATTTGTGGTCTAAAATGGGCCTTATAATAAAATGTGCCAACAATAAGTTCTAGTGAGTTGGAATTTAAGAACCAATATAATTTCAATAAAATGAGTCAACCATAATGGTTGAATTGACATATTTGTCATAAAAAAACTACTTTTTGTTCATATTTTCGACATATCTCCCCGTGTTTTTACTCAAATTTCGATCAGGAGAGCTCGTTGGATGAGGAATTTGATTCTACATCGAACAAGTACCCACACTGCATACGTTTGATGGACCTTGCTACCCCAAAAACAAGAAATACCCAAAAAATGTGATGATGATGTCATCTTCACATTTTTTTGGGTATTTCTTATTTTTGGGGTAGTGGGGTCCATCAAACGTATGCAGTGTGGGTACTTGTTGGATGCAGAATCAAATCATCATCACGTTTTTTTGGGTATTTCTTGTTTTTGGGGTAGCAAGGTCCATCCAAATTGTGCAGTGTGGGTACTTGTTGGATGCAGAATCAAATTCCACATCCAACGAGCTCCCTGATCAAAATTTGAGTAAAAAAACAGGGAGATATGTCGAAAATGCGATCACAAAAAGTAGTTTCTTTCTTTCTTCCTCCAAAATTAATAAATATTATTTTATTATTTTATTATTTTCCTTAGGAGGCCAATTTTAGACCTCAAAATTCCTCTAATGACTAAAAAAACCTCACTAGTTTCCCTCATCACTATCTTCAAGACTCTGATCTTCTTGCTGAGATGTCTTCACTTCTACTGCTACCCCTTTGCATGCATACACTCCTCCCAAAGTATATATATATTCCTATGTCTTACTATTCAGGCTACAAGTGTCTTCTCTACTTGCATGCAAAACTCTTCCACACACAATTTCTCTTACAGACTTCTCGGTTGTCTTCTATCTTCACAGAATACTGTCTTGTACCCCAGGTTCCTTTTTTTCTTAGAGTAAACTTACCCCCTTCCTTCATGCGTCACTTCTCTTCTCCTCATTTCCTTCATAGCTTATGTGTTTCCCTCTAATCTATTTCTCTCACGACCTCTTAACCTGTCTGCACGTGTATCCATCTTCTTGCACTACGCCTTCAAAATATTCAGGCTTAAATTATTTTTATCTTGGCACTGTCATATTTCCAGAGATCTTCCTTCTTTCTCAACTTTCTCATAAATTCTACCCACAATCGCAACTATGGAAATTCTCAACAACTTCTACCCAGTCATCTATGGAATTCGTTTCTCTCTCACATGAGTTTTTCCTTGCTCCTTCAAAAATTCTACCCATAACCTCAACTGTGGAATTTCTCAACAGGAAATATCAAATTCCTTGCTCTGATACCAAAAATGTTGCAGGTGGGGATAGACCTCATCCAACCCAACCAACACTTCCAGGATCTAGTGGCTCCTACACTTAGAAGGACTACCAAATTTAGCTTAACATCAAATTTCTACTCTAAAATTTCGTCCCCACAATTTTTCCTCCGCAATCATCATTCGGACACCCTGTTTCCGCAACAGAGTTTCTGTTGTCAGGTTGCAAGATGCGGGATGCCAATTATCCAAATTGTTCTCCCACAACTTTCCTTCTCATAATTCTATTTCTGCAATGGCTTTTCTGTAAGCGGGTTATGGGATGCGGAATGCGGGATGTCAAATTCCCAAAGTTGCTCCCTCAAAACTTCCTTCCTGAAATTCTTCCCCCACAATTTCTCTAGCCATCGGATCTTCTCTATGTTTACTCTGACCATCGATCTTCTTCTTGATGCAAAATTCTTAAATCTATGTGGATCTGTTAACTTCCTCGCAACTTCCGTTGTAGGATTTTTTTGGACCATCAAATCTTTATCTGCGGACTCAATCTACACCATTCATTCTCTGCAAAACCTGTTAATAATAGAAAATCTACAGGTTGCGCCGATTGATCATGGAATGATCAATACATCCTGTAATCACCTCGATTCTTTAGTCTATACCTCCTATGCATGCATATACACTCTATTTCAACCATTCAAATAATGATTTAACACTTGAATCAACGGGATTTCAATGAAATATAGAAATGTTCAGTAAATCACCAAAGTCGGCTCTGCATATACACATAGTCTAAATCATACATGCATCTAGGCTAACAACACTTAAAAACACACATATAATCCTTCTATTAATAAATTAAGGAAAACTCATACAATTGGGATCTCCTTCAGTCTTCTCAAAATATTTACAAGTAGAACCAGATGCAGGTTTGTTTTTTTCTCTGCAATTTGCAATCCTCCTACTGAAAGGTAGAACCTCCTCTACTTCTCTACTCTGCCTATTTAAGATAAACTATTAACTCCTACTCTGAATGGTCCTACAACCAAAACAAACCACTACTGTGCATGATGAAATATCCCTGTCTTAACAAAACCAACTGCGGCTTGATCTCCACGAAGGGAGTCATGAACCGAAATGATTCTCACGCCGCTAATAGGCTATGAGTCAGCAAAATGACTCATCCTCTACCTATCAGATATTTTATCCTATCTATACTTGGTAGGAAATAAAAACTTGTACATGAGATTTACAATGGTTTTAAACTAAAATTCTCCTTAGTTTGATGTCAAGACCTTAGGGTCTGATAAAAAATTCATTGGTTGGCCTTGAGAGCTAATGCTTCTACAACAACAACACATCAAGGACTTTCCAATTCTCATAGAATTTATGGATGTATTTCTTGAGGATATACCAAGATTAACACTGAAATGAGACTTATATTTTTCTATAGAACTGACACCAAGGTCAATTTCAAGTTCAAAATCCCCTTACCGCATGAGCGCACCACACTTAGTGGAACTCAAGTTGTAGTTGCCGGAGTTGATTGAGAAGGGTTATATCTGACCTAGTGTGTCCCCTTGGGGAGCACCGATACTTTTTGTAAAGAATAAGGATGGTACGATGTGGATGTGCATCAATTACCGACAACTTAATCAAATGACCACAAAAAAACCATACCCACTTCCTAGGATCGATGACTTGTTCAGTCAAGTAGGAGGACCCAAAATATTTTTGAAGATCGACCTGCAGTTTGTATACCATCAGGTATGTATCCACGATGAGGATATTCATAAAAAATATGTTTGTACGAGATACTACCACTTTGAGTTTGTAGTAATTCCATTCGGTTTGACCAATTCAGCAATGAACTTTATGTGTATGATGAACAATATCTTCAGTAAATACCTGGATAAATTTGTATTGGTCTTTATATACAACATCCTAGTTTACTTTAACAGTAAAGAGGAGCACGACGAGCATCTATGCATAATACTATAGGTGTTATGGGAACACCAGCTCTACGCCAAGTTTAGTAAATGTGATTTTTACAAACCACAAATACAATACCAGGGTCACATCATCTCCAAGAAGGGGATAGCCGTGGACCTAAAAAAGATTAAAGCAATGGAGGATTGGCCTACCCCTACTACTGTCACAAACATTATATCCTTTTTGGGATTAGCTGGTTACTACCGAAAGTTTATTGAAACATTTTCAAGGATAGCCTGTGTTGATCTACAAAAATACCACATTTTATTCACCTTTCACATACCATTTATCACCTTATTCCTATATTATCCTTCCATAAAACCATTAATATCCACCATTTTCATGGATAAGTACGGGTTACCTTGTTATTTTCCAACTCATTTATTTTTGAGTATTTTGAGTGAATTTGTGGTTAATTGTTGAGAAAATAACATATTGTCATTATACTTTAAAGTTGGACGAGTTTGGTCATGTTTATAGGTGTATTTGAAGACTTTAACAAGCTCGAAAGTGACCACCTAGCCTCATATTCGTATTTCATCTTCCAGATGTGAGCTAATTTCAAGGAGAAGATTATGGAAATGTGGAGATAATATCTCATCCAATATTTGTTGGAGAATTTGAAGGGATGAGTTTTAGATTTGTTGAGAATTTGAAGGGATGAGTTGTAGATTTGTTGAGGATTTTTAGGAATAAGTTGAGAGAATAGTGGATCCGTAATTATGATTAGTTATCTTGAATTCATGTATAAATAGGAGGGATCTCTCCTTATTTTGGTTAGAGGCCTCTCTAGTGGTTTGATAGTAGAGAACTGGTTCATCTTTTGAGATAGTCATGGATTTGATCCCGTTGTAATAGATTTCATATTTTAGAATATATAGTTTGATTTCCTCATATTTTGATGTCTTGTTTATGAAATAGTTTTGTTGATTTTATGTGAGCTCACAAGCTAATGTTGATTGCTTTATATCAGTTTATTTTCTACAATCTCATGCTTTTCTAGATTAGGTTTATTTCCATGTCATTTCCTGCTTTTGCAAGCTTAATTCAATTTCAATTACATGTATTTCTGATTTCAGTCACTTAGAGTATTAGATTAAATTATCGATAATATGCCCTTGCATATATTTTGTCTGTACCTCACAAGTTTACGCTCTGTCTGGGTTGACAATGAAATTATTGGATATATGTTATAATTTGTTTAATATTTTCCCCAACATTTTGACGTCGTTTTCAGGGAGGTGCTAAAAAGGATCATAGTTTAGATAGATAGATAGATTATTTTTACATTACATAGCAAGGGAGAGGGGAAAACAGTAACACGCAAAGACGGCTTCATTACGAAATTTCTGAAATTTCTGTAGTGTAATAGCCAAATGCATCCACTATAGTGGGGTGCCCGAAGGCCTTGTTGTGCCTTTGTTGTTTCTTCAAGTGTGTTTATTTTTCTACAAAGTATTTTCTTTTTCTACAAGAGTGTGTTGTTTAATTTTCTGCACATGCGTGTTTATTTTAATGCAAGTTTTCTTTTACAGTTTTGTAGTGTAAAGTTTGGATTGATTCCATTTTTTTGGTGGCTAGCCTTTATTCCATACTAACTTGCTTTTAACCTTATGTCTATTCATTTTTGTTTTGTATAGATTTTTGTGCACTTTTTTTTTTTTTTTGCACTCGTTTTGTACTAACTCATTTCGTACTATTTCTTCTACATTTGTCATGTACCCATTTTTTTCAATTCTCTTTTTAGCATTTGATTTGATGTCAGGAAAATGATTTTAGGATGAACTTAAGCCTAGAGCGGCTCACTTAGATCCTAGCAAAAGTTGGGATCTCCTCTTCTTAAGAAGAGGAGATCTTGACGGCAATCAAGGATGAAATCGCTACTCTTGAAGCAAACAAGGAAGAATCGACAGTTGAAGAATCATGCATATCAAATGAAGAACACTTGTTCGATTTGAATATTGAAGAGGATGAAGAAGGGAGCTTGAGTGATCATCATGTAAATGAAAGTTGTGCCGAGCAATGGTTCCAAGTAAGTGTTAGGTTACATCAATGTTGTTTTTGTTTTTACTTTGATTTACATTTACAATCCTTAGTTTCGCATACTTTTGAATCTATTAGATTTCATTTTGTAAAATCTTATGTAAACATTCTTTTAATTCTTTTACATGTATGGTTCCATTGGAAATTTCACTATACGTAAATAATTGTAAATTTCAATTAAAGTAAAGTAGGTAGGTTTTACTTTTTATTTCTAATTTAAAATTAGCATGTAGGGTGCTTTCATTTTCTCTAATGTTTCTATTTACTAGAATTTTCATTCTTTTTCTTAATTTCTATATTGTTTTTAATTTTGAAATCTCGATCTCTTTTTATTCTGAATTTTGAGTCATGCTAGGAATAAAAATGTATTAGGAATTAGGTTTTAGAAAATAAAATAAATGAATTAATAAACAAATAAAAAATATAATAAACAAAACACACACACACACACACACACACACACACACATATACTAGTTTTTTTTAATTTTCTCTATAGTTCTTTTATGCTTCTTTCATTGTTCTAGTTTTTTAAAATAGTAAAATTTAAATCTAAAATAAAATAAAAGTTTTTCAACAACTTTATAATTTTGTTAGGAATAAAAAAAATTTATTTTAAAATTAAAAAATATCTATATATATCATGTTTTTTTTTATTAATTTTAATTTTAATAATATATATGTAGTAAGAGAACTTGCAATTATAAAACATTAAAATAGATATATAAAATAGAAAATGAAACTTTTAAACATTATCATATAAATATTAAAACAATACTATTTCTAAAAACATTAATATTAATAAAGAGAAAAAATACAATAAAAAATATATAAACTAAATAAAACAAGATGTTCAACCCTCCATTCGAAACTTGCAAACATAGATCCTTTTAGCCTATAAATTGAACCTGCAAACACTCTATCATTCAAAAACTGTAAATGCTCAACCTTTTAGCCCTCCGTGCACAACCTGCAAGTGCTTTACCCTTTTAGCCTGGAAACTAAACCTGCAAATATAAAAATGATTAAAAGATCGACCGATCTGCAAATAAGAGCCTATGGATCACTAGTAAAAATGACTCTATGGATCTGAAGCATGCTAGATGATATCATGGGTTGATGATGAAATGGTCAAAAGATATCGTGTCGATCTTTTCGCCCAGATCTGCATTTGAGAAGGCTGCCATAGTGTTAAAGCTATATAGTGTTGGAGGCATCTAGATGAAACTCAAACTAAATACCAGATTTCATATTGCCAACACGCTTATTATTATTTCACCTATCACACCCATTATCAACAACTATATCATAAACACGATCCATCGACTTAAACATAGTTAAAATAATAAATCCTATGATTAAACATAATGATTATAAGTCTTTACAAACCCCATATATTTTCCATTATAAAAAACTCTACAGAAAAGTCAGCCATCAAAACTTGTTAAGGTTTGGCCGTAGGAAAATGTAACATTACAATTATCTCAACTATTAAAACCAAACACAAAGAACTAAATATATACATAATATAAACCAGTTTATAAACCAACATAATCCATGTAAAAATTCAAGATCGAATCCTATCGAAAACATTGCCAAAACAAAACATAACGTTGCGTTAACACCATCCCAAGCGTTAGGACAACCCAGAGTCGAATCCTGTAAACTTATAATATCAAAACCATAACACTGCATTAAAATTCTAGTCCAAGCATTAGGACAACCTAGGATCGAATCTTGTAGGATCGCAATATTAAAAACAAAACCAAATCAATTACATGTCAGGAATCGAATCATGTAGGTTTCAATGATAAATACAAGACATTATAAATGCTTCAAGTTTACACATTAAGGGTTCGCATTACAAGATGCCCATAAAAGTTTCAACATAAAACTACAGTTCAAACCAAATATGAGATACGTTAGTAGAACCAAATACACATAGATATAAATCAAACACTATATTCACCGGCTGCATATTCACATAAGTGCTGAGTCACATATTCCAAAGCTCATGATTGTAAACCCCAACCTTATACACTATTTAAATCTCTACACAGTCACATATTTAAATAAGCATAAAAACAAAATGTGCATGCTGCGTTTTCACCTAAAGGATGAGAAAGGCTCATGGCCGTGAGGTGAAACCCCATCCCATATTAACATTAAATCATACCCAACGCTTATAATGTCGAGAAGGATATCAAACCCTATTGTTAATGAATATATAGTCATGACCTTAATAAAACATAGAAACCATATGTGCAAGTGTTATGAGAAGATAATGGCCTTAATAAGAAACCCCCGCCTGATACCAATCCATACAATGCACAAATATAATGCATAAACATTAAATTAACATAGGAACAATTTTGCATAGTACCATTGCAAGCAATGACACTATAATGGAAAATATTTCACATCATTTTAAATCCAAACACAGAGTTATTCCATTAAAACATTAAACCCACACGATCGAAATACAAACCAAAATTTATTTACAAAGATGAGTCTTCGTCTGGACAGACATGACTCACCAAAATTATTTACACTTACAACTTCATAGGAAAGGATAAAGACAATCACATCTATCGTATTCCCAAACCATACAAAGGACCCCAGCCAACAATCAAAGTCTATTAAGAAAAATTATGAAGAGATAAACCCTCCCGAACTGGAGTGCAACACTCTGTCACACATACATGCAATCGTAAAGGGCTATGCTTTTTGCCGCTCTTACACACTTAAAGTGTTGCACAAAAAATCCAGAGAGACAATATCAATCTGTGCTTCGAACCATCTACGTCACCTGCAAAAACCAAACATGGATATCTATGAGGAGTATGATAAACCTTAACATAAGAAAACAACCAAAACAATGTTGCAAAACCTTGTCAAGAGCATCCCTGATGGTGAAAGGGAGGACTGCTGCTCCACTTAGGATAAACATCCAAGAGCCAAAACCACAGGGACAACTAGATGAACAAAACCAAATGAATCACACCCACGACCAAACCAGTGTATGAGGCTCATTTCCCATGCTTTCCCAGTAGCATTTAAAGCGCCACCCTGGCCTCCGCTACCAACGAAATCCAAACCTTCATTTCCATAGTTAATCCCATGTCTATTTCTCATTGTCCATCACCATAGAAGTAAAACCTTATTCAAACCCTCCTTTTCATTTTCACACCAAAGTTTTATGGCATATGAAATATGCCATAAATATTTTATGCATATCCCATAGTCTCCCAAAAGTATTTCCATAAGGTTTTCCATAGTATAGGACCATGCATTAGACATTATACCTTAAATTTACATTTTTATAAACTGGATATCAAGTGGATAAGATATCATAACCTCAAAACATAATAATAATGAAGACCATAAAGATTTAGGTCATACAGTTTCAACTCTATGTAAACATAGAAAGTAGGCACAACTAGGCCAAGACTTTAGTCCTCTTCTCTTCGGTTATGAATACTCTAGTGTAGCATAGTTAGAATCCTGTAGGATGTTATTATTTTTCACGGTTGTAGATAGAATTCACCAACAGAGTAACCTACACAAAAGTGAAAGTTTGCATTAGTTCATGATGAACTAAGTAAACCTCGTAAAAGCACGAGGAACCTTTTTAACCTCTCCAAGTGGTCTCTCAATGGATAAAGACCCCACCACTACCCTTGACAGTTAAAGGAAAGTTAGATATTTTAATAAATAAAATCATAAATGAAATACAAGACAGATAAATAGGAAGCAATCCATAACTGAACCACTATATGCAAATGTATGTTAATAGTAAACACCAATAGAGTAATCATATAAAAAATGCAAGTAAATTAACCATAACATATAACCATATCAACATTACATAGGAACATACATAAAAATGGAAAGACAACTTGCGACACTTATATCTAGTAAATAATAACATATATATTCCACACAAGATAATTAATGTCCATGAAAGGTTTCATTTAACTAGCCTACAAAAAAGTTTTATTTTCGAATTTTGGGGACATTGCAAGTGTTATCAGAGCCCAGTTTCAACACTAAGAGACCTAATGGGCATGCCAAACAATCATTGCAAAAAATAAATTATGTTCTTGAACTTTTTTTAACTAACAGAAAATTTCTTATTATTAAAAATTTTACACTGTTGGATTCAAAGAACAGTTCAGATCATGAACACGGAAGAAGAAAACAACTGACAAGGAAAACTGGATACCCTAACATAACAAGAAGAACTGGTGGTTGAATTAAATCTCAATATACTGAAAACCATACAAAGTCTACAGGAAGACTTACAGAGTTTCAAGGATTATAATATGAGTGAAAGAAAAGAGAAACAAACAATTAATGAAGCTTTAGTGCGAAACATGACAGCAAAAATCCCGCATGGACAACCCACTCATTCAACCAACAAGTTCAAGGAAGAGTTTCATCATAAACAGGTGATGAGCCCAAAGGAAGAAGGAAAAGAAGAACACACCCATGAACCTCCAGAAAGAGATTATCATAGTTTTTCTAGTGATAATTCCCTTTCTCCTTGCAAAAAGAAACATTGGAATGATGACAGCCTCCAAGGAGAGCTCAGAAAGATAAGAGCCCCAACCTATGAAGGTGAAATGAACACCAGGGAAAATGTTGAAGAATGGATTCTCAGTATGACCAAATACTTCCAAGTGCACAACTACTCTAGTGAGATGAAATCTCATCTAGCCATCTATAATTTAATTTGAAAATCATCTATATGGTGGTGATACCTAAAGCATACCAAGAACGATGAGGTAAAATAAATACGATGGAGTAACTTTTGTAGATTTTTTAAGGAGAAATACATGTCTGAGAGATTCTTCGATAGAAAGGTGAAATAATTTCATGAGTTACAAATGTGTTCCATGACCATGGATTCTTTAATCAAGGTATTTTTTGATCTATTACACTACGTACCTTATATAAAGGACGAGAAAGTGAAAATACAACATTTTTAGGATGTCTTCCTCCCAATTTTTGAGAGAAAATTGAATTTGACATGCCTAAGACTCTGGACACTACCATACATAAAGCTAGGATTTTCTATGAGTATTAACATCTAAGGTAGGAAAACATCAACATAAGTAGAGATAGGTCTAGTACCTTCTCTGACAACTGCAAATAGGGTTTCAGCCCACCGCCATACAGAAAATAGAACAATGTTTTTTCAGCCAATAAGAACTTTAACAAGACAAGTACAAAGCCATATGTACGAGTTCCGAATGCTAACAAACCTACAACAAATGGGGGAGCCAATGTTTCTTCACTACAAATAAAATGTTGGAAATACCAAGGACCCCATTATTCCCGAGACTGTAAGAACAAGACCAATGGGGTCTTGCACAATTTACAGGAAGAACCAACAATAGAGGACATAGATGGAACACCGAGGATTTATGCATCCTTGTCTGACCGACAATAAGACCATTAGGATACTATGGTTGAAATAGAAGGTAAGGTTTTTGACACTTCTATCTCAATATTGATTGACCTCGGTTCTTGACAAAGCTATGTATCAACTAAAATTGTTGATTTATGTAATCTAGACAAATTTAAACATGAGAAACACTGGATGGTACAATTAGCCACGTGTACGAAATGAAAGAATTCTGAAATAGTTAGAGATTGTGAGGTAAACTTGAATGGTTTCCCTTCTAGGTTAAATTTGAACATTCTACTCTTAGGATCGTATGATATACTTATCAGCATGGACAACTTGGAAGAACACCATATCATGCTTGATTGTTAACACATGTCATTATTTTGTAGATATAGCCAATGGAATCAGGTAAATATTCAATGGATACCTAAGAATCTTTCCATAAGAAAAATATCTCCCTAGCAAGAAAAGAAGTGCACTAGAAAAGCCTACAAATTGTTTGTAGTGAACATATAGGAAATAGAAGATGAAACTGAACAACTGGTGCATGTGGGGATAGACCTCTGCCAACCCAACCAACACTTCCAGAATCTAGTGGCTTCTACACCTAGCAGGACTACCAAATTTAGCTTAACAACCAAAATCTACTCTAAAATTGCCTCCCTACAATTTTGCCTCTGCAATCATCGTTTCCACACCCTGTTTCCGCAACAGAGTTTCCACTTTCGGGTTGCAGGATGCGGGATCTCAAAACACCCAAATTCGTGCTCCACAAATTTCGTTCTGCAATAGCCTTCCCAAAATCAGGTTGCAAGATGTGGGATGCCAATTATCCAAATTTTCCCCCTGCAAATTTTCTTCCCATAATTCTGTTTTTGCAATGGCTTTTCCGCAAGCGGGTTGCAGGATGTGGGATCCAGGATGTCGAATTCCCAAAATTGCTTCGCTGAAACTTCCTTCCCCAAATTATTCCCCCAAAATTTCCCTAGTCATCAGATATTTTTGGCCTTCAATCGGATCGTCGATCTTCTTCTTGATGCATACTTCTCAGATCTGTTCGGATCTGTTAACTTCCTAGCAAATTTCGTTACGGGATTCTTCTGGACTGTCAAATATTGATCTGTGGACTCAATCTCCAAGGTTCATTCTTTGAAAAACTTGTTAATAACAGAGAATCTATGGGTTGCAGTGATTGATCATGGAATGATCAATCCAGCCTGCAATCACCCCGATTCTTTAGCCTATTCCTCCTATGCATGCATCTACACTCTATTTCAACCATTCAAGGAATCATTTAACACTTGAATCAACAGGATTTCAATTAAATACATAGATGTTCAGTAAATTGCCGAAGTCGGCTCTCCATAGACACACAGTCTAAATCATACACACATATAGGCTAACAACACTTCAAAACACATGAATAATGCTTCTGTTAAGCATTAAAGGAAAACTCATACAACTGAGCTCTCCTTCGGTCTTCTCAAAATATTTACAAGTAGAACCAAATGCAATTCTGTTCTTTTCTCTACAACTTGCAATCCTCCTACTCAAAGGAAAAACCCTCTCTTCTTCTCTACTCTGCTTATTTAAGCTAAACTATTAACTCCTACTCTGAGTGGTCCTGCAACCAAAACAAACCACTTTCGCGCATGATGAAACATCCCTATCTTAACAAAACCAACTTCAGCTTGATCTCCACGCACGGAGTCATGATCCGAAATGATTCTCACACCGCTAACAAGCTATGACTCAACAAAATGAATCATCCTCTTCCTATAAGATATTTTATCCTATATAGACTTCTAGGAAAATAAACACTTGTACATGAGATTTAAAATGGTTTCACAATAAACCCCTCCTTGGGCTAATGTCAAGAGGCTTAAGGTCTGATAAAAAAATTCATTGGTTGGCCTCGAGAGCTAATTTTCCTGCATCAAACTCCCAAAGTAGAAAGAAATCATGACCTCTTGGTCATATGTGTTCAGCTTTTTTTTTTTCTAAGATCCAAGACTTTAGTCTGCTGCTACAAACAACTCTTATTTTGTTCACTATGCCACTGCACTTGGCTGTACTTTTCCCATTCAAGTCTAAACTGTTGTTTACCTTCTTCAATATCCCTTGATTTAACTTATGTTTTTACTTTCATAATGGATTCAAATACTACCCCAGATATGGCTCTTGGTATTCCTTTAGACACTACTCATGATACTGTCCTTAATATTGCGTCAAATGGAATCCTAGATATTGCTGCCACCCTTACTTCCTTTATGCTCTTGTAAGCATGTCCCTCTGCAATATCCAATTCCTATGTACTGTCTGCAAACTCACTTTCAAAAAGTAAATTATCTTCTAACCTCTTAGCTATAGTAATAGAATCACCATAACTTTTCAATATACTAGTAAACATATTACAAAACTGTGAACGAGTATCTTCTCTTGTCTCTCTCACAACATGAGACACTTCTCATATATCAACTACAACTTCTTCCTCTTGTCCAAATTCTTTCGGCCAAAATTTTAGCCATCCATTGATTACTTGATTCTCTTCAAGCACTCCTTTATTATGTTGAATCTCTATGTCAGTAAAACTCTTCTTGGTCTCTGTCTTGACAATCTTCAGTAATTTCCCTTCAATTCCTTAACCACTTATGTCAGTTAATTCAGTCTTGCTCAGTTCTAAGATTGTTTCATCTTGAATTTGAGACGCAATAGCCTCATCTTCATCTTTATGATCTTCTCCTTCCTTGTTAGTGAATAAAATTCTTTGTGACACTATCTCATCCGTCTCTGTCAGAATAGAATTCTGATCCTATGTTCTTATGACAGTCCCAAAGTTTTTCCCATCACTCTTACCTTGGATTTCTAAGTAAACCAAATCTTCTTTGTCACTAAGCCAGTCCTCCTGTGAAAATACTTCCTCTCCCTTCATCATAATAGAATTTTGATTTTCTACTACTATGACAGCTCTAGAGGTCTATCTCATAGTCTTCTCTTGGACATTCACACAAGCCAACTATCCTCTGTCCTCAAGAACAACAGGTTCTTTCATAGAAGATATGATTGTCTCATCTTCCTCAATAAGGTTGTTTCCTTCATTAAGTAAGGACTTTGTAGACTCCTTCTGATGCAATAACTCACCTCTTCTTTTTTCATTTCTTGGAAACATTCCCATATGTCTATATGGACTAACATGGTATTTAACACTTTCATCTTTCCCTATGCTCTCCTCAAGGTACTTCATCTCTTCATCCAAACTAACAAAACATAGCTTTTTTTACAAGAGGTTTCCATTCACAATTAGGCTCATATTTCTCTAACAGGTTCTCCATCAAAAACATCTCCTTGTCATCTTCTTCAAGCACAACTTGTCACATCCCCATGCCTCCGACCGGCAAAGAGGACGCGACTACTAGCTCTAACAGACCGGGTTAAGAGCCCATGAACATGTACAGGCTTAAATACAATGCCTAAATTGCTAAAATAGAATGCTGAGAAGAATGCATGACAGTATAACATGCACAAATTCAATTGTTCATCATACACAGCCTAATTAATTCATTTTGCACAGCGGAAACAACATGGATTTAAACAAGCATTCTTCAACATGTTCATTTCCTTTTAATTAACAGTAAATAAAATTGCAGAAGTAAAAATGGATAAGGGCACTTATCTTATGCTGAACTCAAGCCGAAACCAGCTACGTCGCTGCAACGTTCCACCCAACCATAGGCCAGCGTTCTCATCAATCTCTCAGCAACGCTGCCACCCCCGAGCTGGGCATGATTCTCCAAGGAATAAGGGAACTAGCAGGCTGACACATAGCCAAAGACAACCAAAACACAGCCAAGCCAACTCAGTTGGGTTTATCAGGCCATTGAGGAGCTGGAGAAGGCAAATTGCTAAGCTGGTGAGCTCATTACAGAGCCAAGAACACCTACACCAAAACTAGCCTGACCTCTAAGACTCCCAAACACACCCAACACAAGGAATCAGTCCCTTCTCTGCTACACAATCCCTCAGGCCCTGCATTCCCTTCCAGTGCTATTCAGGGGTGATGGAGAAGAAGGCCAGCCCTCTAGTTTTGTCTGTGTGGTCTCTAGCACCAGGTTTATCAAGCAACCAAGCCAAAATCCTTACTCCTCACACAGTCCAAAGAATAACCATTGCATTCAGGCAATCAATTTAGCTAACACAGCTTGAACAGTAAAAACGAATTACACAGCCCCATACGTAACAGCAAAAACGACTCACAACATGGGGGAAAACACACAGTCCTGTAGCTTATCAGTGAGCACAACTCACAGCAGGAAAAGAAAACGTCCCCAAACAGCCTGTGTGTGAGACCAAAAGTCAGTGAGACAGCCAAAAACGTGAATGGCTCTTCACAGTCATGGTAAAAACACATGAAATCACAAAAACGTGAATGGAAAAATACACCAACAACTCCAAAAACGTGAGGAAGACAACCCAGGCCCTGGCATTACAAAAACGACCTCCAATCCCTTGGAGAAATGAAGCTAACAATCAAAACGTGAAATCCAAACACACAGGAAAGACTTCAGCTGCTCCCCAAAAGCTCCAACGTGAAGAAGAATGGTCTGGAAAATGGAAAACGTGGATGTATGGCAGAATGGCCTGCGTTTTTGGGCATTTTCCTTGCCAAGGAAGTCAGAACACGTTTTTCAAAAATGGGTCTCTGCCCAATTCGAATTTGGTTGCCCATACTCTTCCCCTTCCATGCAATAACTAACTCAACCACATTCTAGCAGAAATAAATGATTGGAGAAAAAGACAAGAAAGGTAGTTGACATTTTGATGGGTTTTCTCATAGACATTTGGATTCTCCCCATTGGCCCATAGGTTAAATATTTCACCCCCCCCGTTATCCTTAGAAAATCATGCCCCATTCGATTTGGTTGCCACGACCGTAGCTGGTTGTGTTTATTTTTATTATAGATGCATATTTACAGGATGCTGAAACTTACTATGTGCCGTATGCCCCGATATACCATCGGTGACAATTTTACATCCCAAAACACAGCATAACCGATCAATGGCGGGGCCTTGGCCTTTAGCTCCACACCATGATCATTTACAATATATACATCATATACACCTAATGTAACGGGGTCCAGACCGGGACGTGACATTCCCCTCCCCCTTCAATAGCACTGTCCTCAGTGCTTTACAAAATTGAACAAAAAGTTACACTGGCATTGCCTCAGTGTTCCGCAGAATTGAACAAAAATGGATGTGCCAATCACATGGCATCCTCTAGCTCCCACGTAGCCTCTTCAGGTCCAAAGTGCTCCCATTGCACCTTTACCTGACCTATGGCTCAGTTTCGGAGCATTGTGACCTTCCTGTCGAGGATGCGCATTGGCTCGATTCGGAACTCTCCCTCGGGTTCCACCTGAATCACATCCCAATTTATCACATGGTTAGGATCATGTACATATCTCTTAAGCAAAGAAACATGAAAAACATTATGAGCTCTAGTGCTAGCAGGCAATGGAAGTCTATATGCAATTGGCCCTATTCTTTCAAGCACTTCGAACGGCCCACAATATCTCGGTGACAACTTGGCACAACTTCCAAGCTTCAAGGAACTCTTCCTTGCCCTCACTCTGAGGTAAACATGATCCCCAACACTAAACTCCCTGTTCATCCTATGCTTATCCACATAGCTCTTATGTCTGTCCTGTGCGGCTTTCAGCTTCTGCCTGATCTTTACAACCTCTTGCTCCATTTCCTTGAGCAATTCTGGTCCAAGCACAATCCTATTCACTGGATTATCCCAAGTCACTGGTGTTGTACACCTTCTTCCATACAAAGCTTCATATGGACTCATCCCCAAGGATGCTTGATGTCCATTATTATAAGCAAACTCTACCAAGTGTAAGTAATCTTCCCACTTGGTTGGTTTGTCCATCACGTACATGCGAAGCATATCTTCAAGCACCTGATTAACTCTCTTGGTCTGCCCATCTGTCTGAGGATGGTATGCAGTGCTGAAGTTTAGCTTTGTACCCAAGTCTGCAAACAACCCCTTCCAAAAGTTGGAAGTGAACTTGGCATCCCTATCAGAGACTATTGCCTTCGACAATCCATGCAATTTGAATATCTCCTTCATGAAGATCTTGGCAATGTCATCAGTCTGATGTGTAGACTTAACCGGTATAAAATGTGCTGCCTTAGTCAACTTGTCTACCACAACCATGATAGAATCATGTTGTCTCCAAGTCATCGGCAATCCTGTAATAAAATCCATGGAGATAACTTCCCATTTCCATTCCGGAACTGGAAAAGGCTGGAACAAACCTGCTGGGTGTTGATGCTCAACCTTTACCTGCTGACATTTCATGCACCTTGAAATGTACTCAGCCATATCCTTTTTCATACCTGGCCAAAAGTACTGCTTTCTGGCTGTAGCAATTGTCTTCTGATATCCTGGGTGACCAGAATACGGAGCTTGATGGATTTCATTCATGACAACTCTCCTCAAATATGCTACATCTGGGATATAAATTCTACCTTTATAAGTGAGAGTCCCATCTCCTTCCAATTTATATCCATCGTACCTCTTTTCAAGACTTTGCTGCTGTAATTTGTCTTTTACTTGCTCATACAATTCGTCTCCAGCAACATGATCAACGATCTGCTGGCTCAAATCTGACTGGCAAATACTAAGAGATGCCACATGCATTTCTTGCATTTTCCTGCTGAGTGCATCAGCTACCTTATTTTCCTTTCCTTTTATGTGTTTGATCTCAAAATCAAACTCACATAAAAATTCCAGCCATCTTGCTTGCCTAGCGTTCAAAGTAGGCTGATCAAATAGATACTTTAGTCCACAGTGATATGTTCTGAGCTCAAATCTCCTGCCCATCAAGTAATGTCTCCACATCTTGAGAGCATGTACTATGGCTGCAAGCTCTAGATCATGAGTGGCATAGTTCTTCTCATGCTCCTTCAGCTTTCTTGACTCATAACATATCATGTGGTTGTCTTGCATAAGGACTCCTCCAAGCCCTTGTCCACATGCATCAGTACACACCACAAAATCTTTCTCTGGATCTGCAACCTTCAATACGGGTGCACTAGTGAGAAGATTCTTCAATCTCTGGAAGCTTTCTTCACACCTCGGTGTCCATTCGAACTTCATCCCCTTCTTTTGCAAAGAAGTGACAACATGTGCAACTTTGGAGAATCCCTCAATGAATCTCCTGTAGTATCCTGCAAGTCCCATGAAAGATCTTACATCTGTCACATTTCTTGGAGTAGGCCAATTCGTAATGGCTTCTATCTTTTTAGGGTCCACAGATATACCCTCCTTCGAGATAATGTGACCCAAATACTGAATTCTATCCCTATAGAAGTCACACTTGTTCAGTTTTTCATACAGTTGATGCTCCTTAAGCACTTGCAATGTCAGTCTCAAATGCTCTTCATGTTCTTCCTCATTCTTAGAATAAACAAGAATGTCATCAAGGAAAAAAAGAACAAACTTGTCCAAGTACTTGCTGAAGACGCTATTCATAAGGCACATAAATGTGGCTAGTGCATTTGTGAGACCAAATGGTACCACTACAAACTCATAGTGCCCATACCTTGTCCTGAAGGCGGTATTATGAATGTCTTCATCCTTGATTCTCACCTGATGGTATCCAGACCTCAAGTCAATCTTGGAAAATACCTTTGCTCCTCTCATTTGATCAAAGAGGTCATCAATCCTAGGCAAAGGATACTTATTCTTCATAGTAATTTTGTTCAACTGTCTGTAATCAATACATAACCTGAGTGTACCATCTTTCTTCTTTACAAACAGAACCGGTGCTCCCTAGGGAGACACACTCGGGCGAATGTACTTCTTGTCCAACAACTCTTGCAGTTGCATCTTCAATTCTAGCATCTCCGGTGTACTCATTCTGTAGGGTGTCTTAGACACTGGTGCTGCTCCCGGCACAAGTTCAATAGTGAAATAAATGTCTCGCTTTGGAGGAAGCCCTGGAATCTCATCCGGAAACACATCCCTGAATTCCTATAGCACCTGATAGTCCTCCAACCTGGGAGTTTCATATCTCATTTCCTCCAAAATTTGAGCTGCATACAACTGGCAACCCTTCCTACAGAATTTCTTTAACTGCATTGCCGAAACCTGCCTCACTGAAATCACCTTTGGAATACCTTTCACAACTACTAGGTTTCCTTCTTCATTCATGCATTTGAAAGTCTTATTGTAACAATCAAGCTTCACCCTGTGAGCTTCTAACCAATCCATTCCAATGAGAACATCATAGGAACCAAGCGGTAGAACATTCAGATCTACACAAGTGACCAATCCATTCATGACCAATGGACACTCCTCTACCACTTCACTGACCTTCCTCTTAGTTCTAGTGGCTAGCTGAACTAACCAAGACTTCTTATGCTTTACTTTCTTAAAAGCACACATATCCACTACTCTAGGAGTAATGTAACTATGCATAGAACCAGGGTCAATCAAAATAGAAACAGATTGCTCAGCAATCTTACCTGCTACTTCAACCACAGCTGATTGGTGATCTTCCTGACGGTCCTCCAGTGCTGCATAGATCCTAGGAACTGCCCTTGCTACTTGACCCACTGTTTCTGCTTCTTGAACGTTATAAGATGGCCTTGTACTCTCATTCTCGAGTGGACAATTTCTGCGCATGTGGGGTCCTCCACATTTCCAACATTGAAGCGGCCCTCTATTCTGTTGTGGATCTTTAGGCTTTTCTCCGGTCACTCCAACTGGCTTACTAGCAGCTTGAGATGGCTGCTTCTGCTGATTCCGGAAGCTAGAAGGTTTAAAACCTTTCTTCCTTTGGTCAAACTTCTCATTCTTCTTGTCCTTCCATGCTTTATGGTAATCAGGTTTACCTTTGCTTTGCTCATAGAAATACTTAGCCTTCCTTATTGCTTCTTCAAGAGTTCTAGGCTCATAAAACTCAATCCTGTCTTTATAAGACTGAGGTAATCCACTCAGAAAACGCTGGACCTTCACTTTTTCATCTTTGATGTACCGAACATACCTCAACAGCTCCAAAAACTTCTTAGCATACTCTTCCATGGTTTGCTGTCCCAATCTTAGCTCATGGAACTCCTTAATCTTGTGATCATAATACCTGTCAGAGAGGTATTTCTGCTTGAAATACTTCTTGAACTGCTTCCACTTAAGTCTTCTTTCACTGATCCTCTTTACTTTCTTGAAGTGTTCCCACCAAATGGATGCCCTTCCATTCATATTGAATATGGCAACTCTTGCCTTCATGTTTCCTGAATAGTCATGCACTTGAAAGTACTTTTTAATACCAAGAAGCCAAGCTTCAGCCTCTTGTCCAGTATTTACCTCACCATCAAATGTAGGAGGTTTTGCCTTTTTAAACTCATCATGAGAGCGATCCCTATGGTGTCTCTTCCTTTTTCTTTTATGAGAGGAAAAACTGGAATCCCCGCTGGATCCTTCTGAATCAGATGATCCACTAGAAGTCCTTCTCCTTCTCCTAGTACTGCTCTTACTGCCTTCTGGCTTTGCTGTATCTCATCCAGAATCTATATTCTTATGTAAGTCTGTCAAACTCTGCAACATTGCAGCATTCAGTTGATGTTGCTCTTCCTGGGCTTTAATCAGGCTTCTCATAGTGGCTGCAACATCAGATGGTGTCTCTTGGAATCTCCTTCCATTTGACTCTATGTCATCATTTCTATTACGGACATTTTCTCCCATGGCATATTCTGCTCTCTCGTAAGAATCCTAAGCATCATACCCATCTTGGGTTCTCATACTGAACTGCAACTTACTTACGAAACTGCACTACCTGGAATACTGCCCTAGAAGGCGACTATAATTCTGCAAACGTGTTAATAACAACACAATTGTTAGATGTATAATATTGCTACAAATAAACATTACTTACCCTTGCCTGGAATAATCATAGAATAACAAATTTGCTCAACATAGAATTTTCTTCCTCAAGGAGTGACTGTCTGAGGGGGACGACGTGCAGTAAGGGGGCTTGATTTTCGCGCAATCTGGCGCATTAGATCGCTGCCTCATTTCTCATGTTCAGCCCTGATAATTCCCTGAGAAAAAGCTGAAAAATCCCTCTGAAATTAGTTGAAATCGGCTCCCAAAACTATCCTACCTTCCGCAGTATCGGCTCTTGGGAGCATCAGCACTCCCGCTGAATCGGCCCTTCCACCATTCTCCCTTCCGCCATATCAGCTCCCTGGAAGCTCTAACCTTTCGCCGTATCGGCTCCGGTTCCATTCTCTCCTCCGCCGAACCGGCTCCCTGACCATTTTGTCTTCCGTCGAATCGGCTCCCCGGAAGCTTCTACCTTCCGCAACGGTGGCTCTCCGGGTGTTCCAACCCTTCCGATGTCGGTCATCGGCTGACTCTCACATCGGGCGTCAGACCATTCCTTCTTCCGGCGAACACCAAAAATTTCATTCTTCCTTTTACTGCGTCGGCTATCGGCGGCCTTTCCAATCGGAAGCCAAATCAATTTGCCATCTGCAACGTCGGGTGGGAGACCTTACCAATCCGTCCGCAATGGCGAATGCTCACTTTGCCGGCTCTTCCGATCGACGCTTAGAACCACATCGGACGTCGGCGGAAACTCGGAACATCGGACGTCGGGCCATTCTCCCTTCCGATCGTTCCGACACTTAGCCAAATTTTTTATCTTTATTTTACTGTGTCAGCGATCGGGTGACTCTTGGGTCGGCTCCAGAACCACCTTGCCATCCACAACGGCGGATGGAAAGATTGTAAAACCCTCCGCAATGGCAGACGAGGACTTCTCCAACCCCTCCGATTGGTGAACAAACTCCGAGCCTTAACCCCTTTAACGTGTCAGCGATCGGAGGTCTTTTCGATCAGAAGCAGGATTGCTTCAACGTCCATAACGACGGATGGAGGACTTCATGAATCCCTCTGCAACGGCGGACAGGAACTCCATGAAACCTTCCAACTGTTCACACTTAAACATAAATTTTTTAATTTTCAAATTTTTCACAGTCTTCCACATTCAGACTTCTGCTAGACAGAATTGAATGTAACCCCTGTTACTGCATCTCGGCGGCTCATGCAGGCCCATGCTGCAACCCAAAGCTCTGATACCATATTGTCACGTCCCCATGCCTCCGACCGGCAAAGAGGACGCGACTACTAGCTCTAACGGACTGGGTTAAGAGCCCATGAACATGTATAGGCTTAAATACAATGCCTAAATTGCTAAAACAGAATGCTGAGAAGAATGCATGATAGTATAACATGCACAAATTCAATTGTTCATCATACACAGCCTAATTA
>LPNX010134915.1:550602-626447 GCA_001517045.1 Pseudotsuga menziesii
CTCAGGCCCTACATTCCATTCCAGTGCTATTCAGGGGTGATGGAGAAGAAGGCCATCCCTCTAGTTTTGTCTGTGTGGTCTCTAGCACCAGGTTTATCAAGCAACCAAGCCAAAATCCTTACTCCTCACACAGTCCAAAGACTAACCATTGCATTCAGGAAATCAATTTAGCTAACACAGCTTGAACAGTAAAAATGAATTACACAGCCCCATACGTAACAACAAAAACGACTCACAACATGGGGGAAAACACACAGTCCTGTAGCTTATCAGTGAGCACAACTCATAGCAGGAAAAAAAAACGTCCCCAAACAGCTTGTGTGTGAGACCAAAAGTCAGTGAGACAGCCAAAAACGTGAATGGCTCTTCACAGTCATGGTAAAAACACATGAAATCACAAAAACGTGAATGGAAAAATACACCAGCAGCTCCAAAAACGTGAGGAAGACAACCCAGGCCCTGGCATTACAAAAACGACCTCCAATCCCTGGGAGAAATGAAGCTAATAGTCAAAACGTGAAATCCAAACACACAGGAAAGACTTCAGCTGCTCCCCAAAAGCTCCAACGTGAAGAAGAATGGTCTGGAAAATGGAAAACGTGGATGTATGGCAGAATGGCCTGCGTTTTTGGGCATTTTCCTTGCCAAGGAAGTCAGAACACATTTTTCAAAAATGGGTCTCTGCCCAATTCGAATTTGGTTGCCCATACTCTTCCCCTTCCATGCAATAACTAACTCAACCACATTCTAGCAGAAATAAATGATTGGAGAAAAAGACAAGAAAGGTAGTTGACATTTTGATGGGTTTTCTCATAGACATTTGGCTTCTCCCCATTGGCCTATAGGTTAAATATTTCACCCCCCCTTATCCTTAGAAAATCATGCCCCATTCGATTTGGGTTCCGCGACCGTAGCTGGTTGTGTTTATTTTTATTATAGATGCATATTTACAGGATACTGAAACTTACTATGTGCCGCATGCCCCGATATACCACCGGTGACAATTTTACATCCCAAAACACAGCATAACCAATCAATGGCGGGGCCTTGGCCTTTAGCTCCACACCATGATCATTTACAATATATACATCATATACACCTAATGTAACGGGGTCAAGACCGGGACGTGACACAACATCTTCATGCTTGACATCTTCCTCATCTTTATTCCTTTCCTGGCAACCTTCAATTTTCTTCAGTTCTAGGACTGATCCCTCTTTATTCCAAGACATAGCTTCCTCAATTTCATCTTCACTGCTATCTCTTACTCTATCACCAGTCCAATATCTTTGTGACACTGCTTCTTCATCTTCTATCAAAATAAAATTGTGATCCTTCATCATTTTAACAGTTCTATATGTTTGTCCAACCATCTTTTCTTTACCATGAAAATAGGTCAACTCCTCTTTATCTTCATTAATATCAAGTTTCATCATAGGAAGCATAACTGCTTCATTTTCATTGGTTTTACCTTCAACACTTGACAAGGAATTTCTAATTTTCTTTGTTGTAACACTTCATCTTTGTCTTTTCCTGCAAGACACTCTTCATCACATCTTGCTTTCCAACCCCCAACTTCACTTAAGACAAATTCAAAATATAGATTGTCTTCTGCATAATCTGCAAGCACATTGTCAGTTTTAAAATCACAAGACCTGATGGTCTTATTTGATGACTCAATCACAAAATATTCATGTTGTCCCAAGTCTCCTACAAGACTCATCAAATACTCAATACCCTTGTTTTAAGACTCCTCAAGCATAACACATGAATGATTGACATCATATTTTGCCTCTTTCTATTCTTGGTCATCATCATATGCCAAGTCTTCTTTGTTCTTAGCTTTCAAATTAAGATGGAAATCATTACTTTCACTGAGTTGTGTATGTGCATGTATATGAGACTTAGTTGTCTCATCTTCTCCCAGAACAAAATTCAAATTCTGTCCTCTTCCTTCATCCTTTATGACAACATTAGCAAATTGTCCTTCTTCATTATTTTTACCTGTAGACACACACAACATATTAGTTTCAAAACATTGAGACCTCTTGGCCTGTATTTAAGCTTCAGTCTTCAAGAATTCCTTCAAACACTCTCTTTTCTTGAGTATCTCTTCTTCATACTGAGCATTCATTAGTTTCTCTCTTCTCCTCTATAGCTTATGCCACTTCATCTTTCTCTTCAGAAGGAAACCACGTCTCTCGTCTTCCTCCTCCTTCTGTAATAGCTCCATCAGTTCTTTTAGACAGAATTTTCGTTGTTAGGTTGTAGGATGCAGGATCAGAAAACACCTAAAGTCGCGCTCTGCAACTTTCGTTTTGTAACAGTCTACCCAAAAGCGGGATATGGGATGCGGTATGGCAATTATCCAAATTATTTTCCCAAAACTTTCCTTCCCGCAATTCTGTTTCTGCAATGGATTTTCCACAAGCGGGTTGCAAGATACGGAATGTAGGATGTCAACTTCCGAAAGTTGCTCCTTCGAAACTTCCTTCCTGAAATTCTTCCCCCGCAATTTCCCTAGCCGCTAGATCTTTTCTACTTTTACTCTCACCATCGATCTTCTTCTTGATGTAGACTTCTCAGATCTGTGCAGATCTTTTAACTTCCTCCCAAACTTTCGTTGCAAGATTCTTTTAGACCGTCAGATCTTGATCTGCAGACTCAATCTACATTGTTAATTCTCCGCAAAATCTGTTAATAATAGAGAATCTATGGGTTGCACCAATTGATCATGGAATGATCAATCCAACATGCAATAACCCTGATTCTTTAGACTATACCTTCTATGCATGCATCTACACTCTATTTCAACCATTCAAACAATCATTTAACACATGAGTCAACAAGATTTCAACAAAATACACAAATGTTCAGTAAATAGCCGAATTTGGCTCTGCATAGACACATACTCTAAATCATACATGCATCTAGGCTAACAACACTTCAAAATGCATGAAAAATCCTTCTATTAAACAATAACAGAAAACTCCTACAATTAGGATCTCCCTTAATATTCTCAAATTATTTACAAGTAGAACCAGACGTAGGTCCGTTCTTTTCTCTAAAACTTGCAATCCTCCTATTGATAGGAAGAACCTCCTCTACTTCTCTACTCTGCCTATTTAAGCTAAACTATTAAATCATACTCTGAGTGGTCCTACAACCAAAACAAACCACTACCACACATGATGAAACATCCCTGTCTTAACAAAACAAAATGTGGCTTGATCTCCATGGAGGGAGTTCTGAACCAAAATGATTCTCACACCGCTAACAGGCTATGAGTCAGCAAAATGAATCATCCTATACCTATCATATATGTTATCCTATCTATACTTGGTAGGAAAATAAACACTTGTACATGAGATTTACAATGGTTTTACAATAAACCCCTCCTTGGTATGATGTCACGACCTTAGGGTATGATCATAAATTCATTTGTTGGCCTTGAGAACCAATGCTCGTTCAACAACAACACATCCAGGACTTTCCAGTTCTCATAGAATTTACGGATGTATTTCTTGAGGATATACCAAGATTACCACTGAAACAAGACTTATATTTTTCTATAGAATTCACACCATGGTCGATTCTAGCTTCAAAATCCCCTTACTGCATGAGCAGACCAGACTTAGTGGAACTTAAGTTACAGTTGTTGGAGGTTATTGAGAAGGGTTATATCTGACCTAGTGTGTCCCCTTGGGAAGAACCGAAAATTTTTGTAAAGAAGAAGGATGGTACGATGTGGATGTGCATCGATTACCGACAACTTAATCAAATGACCATAAAAAACCCATACCCACTTCCTAGGATCGATGTCTTGTTCAATCAAGTAGGAGGAGCCAAAATATTTTTGAAGATTGACCTGCGGTTTGTATACCATCACGTATGGATCCACGATGAGGATATTCATAATAACTCCTTTTGTACAAGATACTACCACTACAAGTTTGTAGTAATTCCATTCGGTTTGACCAATTCACCCATGAACATTATGTGTATGATGAACAATATCTTTAGTAAATACCTGGATAAATTTGTATTGGTCTTTATATACAACATCCTAGTTTACTCTAATAGTAAAGAGAAACATGAGGGGAATTTCTGCATAGTACTATAGGTGTTACGGGACCACCATCTCTACGCCAAGTTTAGTAAATGTGATTTTTGAAAACTGCATATACAGTACCAGGGTCACATCATCTCCGAAAAGATGATAGCCGTGGACCCAAAAAAGATTAAAGCAATGGATGATTGGCCTACCCCTACTAGTGTCACAAACATTATATCCATTTTGGAGTTAGTTGGTTACTACCGAAAGTTCATTGAAAATTTTTCGAGGATAGCCTATGTTGAGCTGCAAAAAGACCACATTTTATTCACCTTTCACATACCATTTATCACCTTATTCCTATCTTCTCCTTCCATAAAACCATTAATATCCACCATTTTCATGAATAAGTATGGGTTACCTTGTTATTTTCCAACTCATTTATTTTTTAGTATTTTGAGTGAATTTGTTGTTAATTATTGAAAAAAATAACATCTTTTCATTATACTTTAAAGTTGGATGAGTTTGGTGATGTTTACAGGTGTATTTGAAGACTTTAACAAGCTCAAAAGTGACCACCTAGCCTCTGATTCGAATTTCATCTTTCAGATGTGAGCTAATTTCAAGGAAAAGATTATGGAAATGTGGAGAGAATATCTCATTCAATACTCATTGGAGAATTTGAAGGGATGAGTTGTAGATTTGTTGACAATTTGAAGGGATGAGTTGTAGATTTGTTGCGGATTTTGAGGAATAAGTTGAGAGAATAGTGGATCTATAATTATGATTAGTTATCATGAATTCATGTATAAATAGGAGGGTTCTCTTCTTATTTTGGTTAGAGGCCTCTCTAGTGGTTTTATAGTAGAGAACTAGTTCTTCTTTTGAGATAGTCATGGATTTGATCTTGTTGCAATAGATTTCATATTTTAGAATATGTGGTTTGATTTCGTCATATTTTGATGTCTTGTTTGTGAAATGGTTGTGTTGATTTTATGTGAGCTCACAAGCTAATGTTGATTTCTTTATATCAATTTATTTTCTGCAATCTCATGCTTTTCTAGATTAGGTTTATTTCCATGTTGTTTCCTGCTTTTGCAAACTTAATTCAATTTCAATTACATGTATTTTTTATTTCAGTCACTTAGAATATTAGATTAAATTATCTATAATGTGCCCATGTATATATTTTGTCTGTACCTCACAAGTTTACGCTCTCTCCGGGTTGACAATTAAATCAATGGATATATGTTATAATTTGTTCAATATTTTCCCAAACATTTTGGTGTCGTTGTCGGGAGGTGCTACAAAGGATCAGAGTTTAGATAGATAGATGGATTACTTTTACATTACACAACAAGGGGGAGGGGAAAAAAGTAAGATGCAAGGATGAATTCACTACTAAATTTCTGGAATTTTTGTGGTGTAACAACTAGATGCATCACTATAGTGGGGTTCCCCAAGGCCTCGTTGTTCCTTTGTTGTTTGTTCAAGTGTGTTTATTTTTCTTCAAAGTATTTTCTTTTCTTGCAAGAGTGTGTTCTTTCATTTTCCACAATTGCGTGTTTGTTTTTATGCAAGTTTTCTTTTACAGTTCTATAGTTTAAAGTTTGGACTGATTTCATTTTTTTGGGGGGCTAGCCTTTATTCCATACTAACTTGATTTTAACCTTATATCTATTCATTTTTGTTTTGTACAGATTTTTGTGTAGTTTTTATTTTTGTTTTTGCACTCGTTTTGTACTAACTCATTTCGTACTGTTTCTTCTACATTTTTCATGTACTGGTTTTTTTCAATTATCTTTTTATCATTTGATTTGATGTCAGGAAAATGATTTTAGGATGAACTTAAGGCTAGAGCGGCTCACTCAGATCCTAGCAAAATCCAAGGTCTCCTCTTCTCAAGAAGAGGAGATCTTGACAACAATCAAGGATGAAATCGTTACTCCTTAAGCAAACAAGGAAGAATCCACAGTTGAAGAATCATGCATATCAAATGAAGAACACATGTTCAAACTGAAGATTGAAGAAAATGAAGAAGGGATATCGGGTGATCATCATGTAAATGAAAGTTGTGTCGAGCAATGGTTCCAAGTAAGTGTTAGATTAAATCAATGTTGTTGTTTTGTTACTTTGATTTACATTTACAATCCTTAGTTTCGCATACTTTTGAATCTATTAGATTTCATTTTGTAAAATCTTATGTAAACATTCTTTTGCTTATTTTACATGTATGTTTCCATTGGAAATTTCACTATACATAAATAATTGTAAATTTCAATTATAGTAAAGTAGGTAGGTTTTAGTTTTTATTTCTAATTTAAACTTAGCATGTAGGATGCTTTCATTTTCTCTAATGTTTCTATTTACTAAAATTTTCATTTTTTTTAATTTCTATTTTGTTTTTAATTTTGAAATCTTGATCTCTCTTTATTCTGAATTTTCAGTCATGCTAAGAATAAAAATGTATTACGAATTAGGGTTTAGAAAATAAAATAAATGAATTAATAAACAAATAAAAATTATAATAAACACACACACACACTATATATATATATATACTAGTTTTTTATTTTCTTTATAGGTTTTTTATGCTTCTTTTATTGTTGTAGTTTTTTGAAAAAGTAAAATTTAAATCTAAAGTAAATAAAAAGTTTTTCAACAACTTTATAATTTTGTTAGGAATACAAAAAAATAGTTTAAAAATAAAAAATATCTATATATATCATGTTTCTGTATTAATTTTAATTTTAATAATATATATGTAGTAACAAAACCTGCAATTATAAAACATTAAAATAGATATATAAAATAAAAAATGAAACTTTTGAACATTATAATATATATATATTAAAACAATACTATTTCTAAAAACCTTAATATTAATAAAGAGAAATAATACAATACAAAATATATAAACTAAATAAAATAAAGCGTTCAACCCTCCATCCGAAACATACAAACGCAGAGCCTTTCATCATGTAAATTGAACCTGCAAAAGCTCAACCTTTCAGCCCTCTGTGCGCTACCTGCAAGTGCTTCACCCTTTCAACCTGGAAACTAAACCTACAAATATAAAAATGATTAAAAGATCGACATATCTGCAAATAAGAGCCTCTAGATCACTAGTAAGAATGCCTGTATGGATCTGAAGCGTTATAGATGATATCATGGGTTGATGATGAAAGGGTCAAAAGATATTGTGTCGATATTTTTGGCCAGATCTGCGTTTGAGAAGGCTGCCACAGTGTTAAACCTAGATAGTGTTGGAGGAATCTAGACGAAACTCAAACTGAATACTAAAATATGGGAATGAAAATAAGTCACGATAGTTTGGTAGAATTGGTGAGTGCACTTAGAATGGGACCTGATCAATTCATCCTCCAGTAGTTGCATGGTAGATGCTTATTTAACCAGCCCTCTGAGGCAGTTTCAACCGCTTAGTCTTTATGGTTTACCAATCAAACCAAACATATCCACATCGCTGGCTCTTATGCTAACCAACTGATTTAAACCTAGCTATAAGATCTCCATATCCCAAGAAATCGGAGACATATCGGAGCTCACTATGCGCTCTGATGGTAACCACCCTAAACAATAAATAAATACTCGCTACCGTAGGTCATTTTTTATTATCTTCGAAATTGGCTCCTAAAGATTTTTGAGCCAGGTTTTGTAGTTACAACTTTTTATTCATATAGTTAGGTCATTGGTGTCTTGAGCTTTACTTGATTAGAACACTGAAAAGAGATCACTGTGATTGTAGCCACCTTTTACAGTATGGTATATCTTTTGCATTCATCCACGCAATGTGTTCTTATAAAGCAATGTGGCCAAAGCTTTTGGCATGCCAACCTTACACAGATAATGTTGCAAGTACCTATACTTTTTGCCATAATTAGCACATACATTTATATATTTGCGTCAGATCAGTATTTGTATCCATTTGTCATGAAATTTATATTTGGCATTCAATTGAAATTATAATATTGAATGTAATGATTTGGGACAAACATAGTTACTGTTTAATGAATTATTTGGTAAATTAGGATAGAAGTAACGTGCCGACCATTTTATTTCATTTCATTGCTTCCAGTAGCGCAAATCCTAATATCGATCTCCACAGTTATTCCATAAGAAGAATAAGAATATAGCCCCTGCACATTTAGAATCCTAAACAAGGGCCGGGTGGAGGTAAAGGCGCCCACCTTTTATTTAAACTGGGTATAGATATCAATATAGTTCCCCCCAACGTATGGTTATAAAAATGGAAAGGATGTTGCAAGCTTCTCTCCTACATATGGGAAATCTGTTTATTAAGCGATTGATATTGTTTCCACTCAATCATTTACTACTATCTTTGCTCTTTATATTTCATATGGAGCCGGCAGATTGGTTATACCTGCTTCTAAATTGTCTGCGCACAGAGAAGAGCTGGTAGAGAAGACACATTGATAGAAAAGGTTAAAGAGATAGTTTAATGGGCCTAACCTTTATTCCATGAGCTTTCTATAGACCATAGAGTAATTTGGATCTAGTGCCATATCCACCACAAGAAGAATAGGCAGTCGTAGCATCCTCAGTTTCAGATTGAGAGCCCCAATAACTTGACCTATTTCCCGTAAATGAGCTTTACCCAATCCCAGTAATTGTTTATGTTATTGACTGAGTTCACCTCGCATCTAAGTAAAGTACCTCTAGTAGCATAGAGAGCATAGGCGGGGCCAATTACAGAGAAGGACCAGGGAGCAGAATTCTTGTATATAGCATTGATCCACCATACAGTGATTCAACAAGACTTTATTCTTTTCTTTGAATGTCCCGAGGAAGAGATGTTGAGGTGGTTTCTAAAAAGAATCATGGTATAGTCATAATTCTTCCCATAATAAGCAATAATCAAGACCTAATTATACATATGTGATTTTTAGAAAACAAAAAGTAATTCATTGATAGGACTCATGAGCTGACACTTGGGAATGGAAACATTCTTTGAGATATCGATAGACATATTTATTGCTCTAATTCTTAGATTGATTATATTTATAAAGTGAAATAAATTCAAGGAACCACGATATTCTTGATCTCTTAAAACCCTTTTCATTTCTTAAATATGTTGGAGATCCTCTGACTGAAAATGGACAACTTATGTGCACTAACAGCATAATTATTCACCATTAAGTCCATCAATCTAATATGATCTGTTTAATATATGGTAAAGAATATTCGTATTCTGTTAAGCCGTGCCTTGTTAGAGTGTCAGCTTTATACAAATCCATCGATTTTTCCCTCGTGGCTAGCTGACGTACCACCCTCACAAATCATCCTAGATGCCTCACCGATAGGATAAGGGTAGAAGAATAGCCAAACAGTGGGTCAGAACTACGCCATAAAGATTGTTCTAATTCTGATAACTGGCCTTTCCCTAGGATTTTATGATAAATTAAGTGAGTCAGTAAAAGCTATAAATGATAAATTTTTGCTGACAAAGTTATATGATTTTTTTATCTCCATCTATGTAAAAGCTATATGACTGTTTTTTTTACCGATCTCTGTTTGTATTTTTTTGTGAAATTATAAATGTTGGTGAACTTTTCCATCTCTCACAAAATTGATAAGAAAAATGCAAATCACCTCAGAGACAACGTATTCATGGTATGCTAAGCTCTTAATACCCAGCGAATTGGTGGATGCCACATGCTATTGATAGGAGTATATACAAGACTGTCTGCCCTTGTTATATTCCCCAACTGATTGAAAAATTGCTTGGCATGGGTTTTATTATGAAGGGAAAGAGTGAGTAGCAAATTACGCAGGATGGTCATTTTATTCCAAGGCACAGTCACTAGCCATTGCACCAATATTTTGATATTATTCTCGGTGCTTTAAACTGTAAATAAGATCGGTTTATTTTAAACGATCAATGTTTATATGCTTGCACCATACTTATATAAATCATGTTATATAAATATATAATGTTGATAAATATCATTTTTATCAATGTTATGGATATAATGTATGGTGCATATATCCAAATAAAATATTGATATTGAGCCTCATTTGATAAAATGAGGCCATTGCACCAACATTTTTATTCCCCAAAATATTTGTTGGTTTAAATCATATCTGTGTTTTGTTGGTTTAAACCGTTGATATTGGTATTTACCACTACTCAATCAACATTTTTTTAACCACTCCAGGCATCTATAAATATAACCATGCAAAAAAAATAGTTAAATTATTAAAATAAGGCTGGCTGCAGCTTATTCCGGGGAACAGGAGGCTCCAATAAGTATGTTTTTAGTGACGATTGGGAAACAGAACTGTATACCTAAATGGAGAGATAAACATTATCCATATTCACCTCTTCAAAAGCATCAGGAGCAAGGATAGGATTCTTAAACTAGTCGACGTGTCCTGGAGAAAAAAATACTTACTTTTGATGGAGTATTGGTTCGTAAACTTCTTGGGATCACTCGCATTCTGAGGTGGAATTCGTCCAGACCTCTTTCCAAATGACGCTTGAGCAACCGTCCAGGATTTGCATGTCATCTCTTGAGTCCGCACCGGAAAAATTAGATAAAATAAAAGGAGGATAATAGATATTAAAAAGTCGATAGCATCTGGAAAAACATTTGTTTGTTCTCATCATTTTAAAAATAGTTTTTGTTAAAAACATTTCAAGAAAAGAATTTCAAAATCAATTAAAACAATCATAAAATTACAATTTTTAACACTGGGATTCTAAGCTTCTCAAAACCTAAAATTTATACTAATGTGTTTTCACAGGTCATTTAGAGATAATTTATATGTATATATAGTTAACATTCTTAGGTTAGTATAATTTATTTTAATTTTTACATAGTTTATATATATATATATATATCATATTAAAATACATAAAAAAGAATTAAAAATAAAAAATTTAGGTCAAAATGGTAAACATAAAGGTTATAAAAATAAAAAATATTTTGTTTATTTTATTTTGGTTAAATAAAACTTTAATTAGTGTATATATAATATATATATCAACTATCAAAATTAAAAAAAGAAAAACACACAATAAAAATCATACATGTATATTTGTTCTTTTGGTAAAAGAATTTAAAAGGGGTTTTGTAAATCAACATTTTGTTGTTTTTATTATAACAACATAAAAATTAAAAATATAAAAAAAACATTAGGTGTTCTAATGATAATAAAATATTATTATAACAATAACACAAAATTAAAAATACATATAAATAGAGATTAACAATAGGTAAATAAATAAAATATAAATATAAAAAGTAATCTAAGAAAAACATAAAATAATGTTATTAATAAAATTAATGTGCCTCTTTGAAATCGAAGGCAACTGCTGTCGCCGCCATGCCTTTTTTTAATTTTTACTCTTGCATAGTGGGACCTCGCACATCTTCAATTGGGGGGGGGTTATCCACATAATCACTAAAACTACTAAACTTATCATAGAAATTGATTGTTTGCACACTCCTCTCTAATCGAGATCATTAAGATAGTCTGCTTTTAGAGGGTTGACCACTGAAGGGGTCGACCCTCTCTCCCTATTGCGCAATCATTACATAAAGACGCATATTCATATCTATATACATACACTTATAAGATTAAAATAAGCATATACAATTTGTTTTTCTAAATAGATCAAATTTTTAATATATATATATATATATATATATATATATATATATATATAAACAAAATAAACTTTAGAAATGAGAATAAAATGGTTATGATAACATTACAAATTTTATGTTTGATGCACTAATTTATTTTCGCAAATCGCTCAGAAATAGGTTTTGACAAGAAGGGTTGCTACTTCAGGTATACAAACATTTTATTTATTCTCTTCAACTTGTTTTGTTAAGCACATATTTTCATGTATTTTCAATGGTCTCACAAGTTTGCTGCAGGAAAATGCTAACTTGTTTTTTGCATATTCAAAGACGGACAAATGACATGCATAAATAATTTCCAGAATTGCAGAAAATTTTTAGAAAAAATGTTTTATTAAAAGCTTGAAGAATTTGAGTTTCTACTATGTATGTCATGACATTTTTCTTCCACAAAGAATCCATTTAGAGACAAGTTACGCCATGCCATGTTTACTTACCATTTTTCCTTCCAAGATTATCCATCATCCATGTTAGAGTCTACTCTTTCACTACCTTATACATCATGATTTCCCACATGTCTACCTTTATGAGTCACACACATTTTTTCTCATTTTTAGTTTATATTTTTTTCTTCTGAATAAAACCATTGAGTTTCCTTTCCATGACTACATTACTTTGTTATCCCTTTCATAAAAACTATTTGTCCCTTATATCTTTCATCTATAGTCCTACCACTCATTATGTACAACTTGTGATGACTAATGTGGGATTCCTTAAGGCCCACCTTTTAACAATTATTTCTCTATCGACCTCAGCACCTTATCTGAGATAGAGACTAGAGCTCATTTTTAGTACCTTGATGGTTTAATTCCTTAATGGAAAGTTCTCTTGCTGATAATCATGGGAATACATCAGTGTCCCTTGATCATTAGATCTTGTAAGTGACTCGACATCAAATCATTTATTTGGACTTTGCATTATTTACTTAGGTACCTTGGCACTCATTGACATCAATGGTGAGATTGCCTCACAATGGTTAACTACATTCATCAATGGTTGGTAATCCAATGATTTCTTTCCATGTTCGACATCGACACATTTATTTGCATGGTAATAATTATACCATTGGGTTTTGTAGCAGGTGAAGACTATATTTATCATGACTATCATCAGCAGTTTTACAACATCATACTTCAGCCATATGAAAATACCAAATTTCTACTTTCATCTTTCATCTTTTACTTCATCCAACCAAGCGGTAGTTTAGTTCCTTCACTTCACACTCTATGATCGAGCAACAGCAACCATAGTCCTATTCCATAAGTTCATCAACTTTTTGGGTAAGTTGAGGTATGTTGTTTTCTAATATTTAACCATGTAATTCCTTAAATGATAGAAAATGAATGAATTTGGAAAATCCCCTCACTATATTCTCATTTTCATAAACCTAATACATCTTAAGTTGCATAAGGGACTATTCATTACCATTTTAAATATTGAGCATCTCATTTACCATTAACCAACATGTATTTCCCAAACTATGCTTTATTACAAATTGAATAAAAAACTATGCTATATATATTGGCATGATTCATAATATGAAGAAAAGGCTTTCTAATATACATTGATGGTTCATCATTTCTAATGCATGTATACTTTTAAATCTTATGTATTGCAGCAAGAAGAAAAATATAAAAAATAAAACAAGAAAATGTTGTTAACACAAGAACCAACATTTGTTATACTTATGGTTATCACACAAGAACCAACTTTTGTTATACGTATGGTTATCACACAAGAACCAACCATAAGGAAAATTGCTACCATTCATGCATTTCAAGTCCTGAAATGATTTATTGTTACATAACATCATCATGTGAAGCCCGACTACAGAGCCAAAAGTTTTTAAGAGAACTAGTGCATAGTTGCATGAGGACATGCAACCAGTCAAGTTGGGGGGAATGTTGAGCCGCAAAAAGACCACATTTTATTCACCTTTCACATACCATTTATTACCTTATTCATATCTTCTCCTTCCATAAAACCATTTATATCTGCCATTTTCATGAATAAGTATGGGTTACCTTCTTATTTTCCAACTCATTTATTTTTTAGTATTTTGAGTGAATTTGTGGTTAATTATTGAGAAAAATAACATATTTTCATTATACTTTAAAGTTGGGTGAGTTTGGTGATGTTTACAGGTGTATTGGAATACTTTAACAAGCTCAAAAGTTACCACCTAGCCTCATATTCGAATTTCATCTTCCATATGCAAGCTAATTTCAAGGACAAGATTATGGAAATGTGGAGAGAATATGTCATCCAATATTTGTTGGACTGTTATGAGGAATATATCACCTTCTGCAGATAGAAGCCATTCCCCTGGTCTGAATGGTTCAGATCCAGAACAAATGAGTGAATATCTCGGTTGAAGACGTTCCTTGAACGTTATAGACACCTAGAATGTAACTCTGATGATGGACCTGTATACCTGTAAAACATATCAAACATACAAAGACATCAAAGCTACCAGAAAATCATCTGCACATCCATATTAGTGACTAAGGAATCCAATAACATATATGTGATATTTAACCCAACAAACATGTGGGAAGGAAATCAAATTTGCATTAGAAAATAAATGAAAGAGCTTACGACCATGTGCCTTAGTGCCGATGCACTCCTTCACAAGACTAGCACCTTGTCCCCGATAGCTCCAACTTGCTCCATAATTGCTCTCTAATGGATCAGGACAGGGTATCAATTCAATAGCATAACTCTACAATTATTCTATCCCCCTCAACCATGGAGTACGATCTTTTATTTATAGGGCTCAAATGGATAGGATGTTTGAGATATTGGTGGGTGAGGTGGCCATAAGATCCTACAAAGAGGGATCTCGACCTTAACCAACCTAGGTGAGTAGGGATAAGGTTAGACACGAGGCTATTGTTCTAGAAACCTTGAGAAACCTCCTTTTTTTTTACTTTTTACCAGGGGCACCACTTATACCTATTTATGACAGAGCGGTGATGGGTAAGAACCACACCAACAACATAGGTTAAAGGAGCTGGAACCACCTAGTTTTCACACAACTAGTGCGGTGCTGAACAAGGTACCACTTATCTGCTTGAGGGTAGAAGTGGTGCTACAATTTTGTATGTTGGAATCAACACCTAGAGCAATATTCTCTTTAGGTTTGGGATTTGAGGGAAAATTTCTATGTTAGGGATCCTATCACATGCTGGTGACAGATTTTGAGTGTAACATAATTCCCCCCAAAGCATGAGGCTAGAGGGATACAATAGGTGAGATCTTTGATAGAGAAAGTTATCAATTCAAGGTAAGAGCTAGCTTTATTGGAGAGTGTCATCGAACAGGCATCTGTAATACATCAATATTTTTACTCATCAATATATGTAATCTCATCATGGTTACAGACCAATACAAGACAGATCCATGAGAGGAATAAACAACCATGGCTACTAGAATACAACGTAGATCCATGTGATAGATAACTCAAATTTGGGAATAGATACCAGATATACAATGTAGATCTATGTCATGCAGATGCAAATTTGAGCATAGCCATGACCATACAAATGTGGATCCATGCTGGTACTTCACACAATATACTCCATCGCAACCTGGGGAGAAAGCTATGAGCACTTAAAAAATACCCAGGGTCTTCGTCTCGTCTTCCAGAAAGTAGGATTCTATCCATGTGATTACAATATTCTGAAGTCGAACATGGTAGAAACCACTTGATTACCGGTCAATGAGGTGAACCGTTAACAAGTGCGAGGGAAATCACCATTGATGTCAATGATTCCCAAGGTACCCTAGTATAATCTACTAAGTGTGAATAAATGTCTTGGTGTTGAACACCCAACAGAGTCTTTCGATCAAATTCTAATGATGTGAACCATTGTCAATAGTGAGAGAATCTGTCATTGAGGAATACAAATCTCAAGGTACTAAACTTGTTTCTAAGACTACTTACTGGATGATGAGTTGATGTTGACAGGAATAGTCTTGTCGAAGGACGGCCATGATGAATCCCACATCGACGACATGAAACTTGGAACAATGTTTTTGGAATATCATAGATAGTGTAACCATAGGACTGACTCAAAGTACTGACACAAAGGTTGTTTTAACTGCAGAGGTAAACTTCTTTCTTCCTTTGAACATTGGGCAGAACGACAAAATACTTGGTACCATGACTATACCAGACAGACACACAATGTGAAAATGGACAATGCATTCTCTGAAAAAATCAAAGGAGTGACATGATTCATGAAAGTGGATCTACTTGTAGGTCAGCTAAATACCCAATTGACTGAATGATATGTAGACAAGTTCCATGTTCAAAGGTGACAAATAAATTCCATTGGATTTGCAAAATGATTCCCTTCCCTTAATTCCCCCATCATGATTGATGAGTGCCTCTTGTCATTTTTACAAGTTCAAAGAGGGTAACAAACACTCGTTTAAGCTTATCCAAAGACAAGTCCATTCCCATATATTTCATGAACCTGAGAAAGGAGGGGTTCATTCCCAAAAAGGGTCTCCCAGTGTTTAGTTAACGAGTCCAATGAAAGCAAACTCATCATCATTCATATTTAGAGAGGCTAGACGAAGACAAAAGAAAACTCCAAAGGGTCCTTTTTCGTAAAATAGTCTATCCAAACAGAAAAAGAGATAACCTATTGTCAGAGAGATGAATCTTCAAATACTTTTATGAGTATGAAGAAGACAAGTACTCGACAATCTTTTAATATTTAGGGAGTCCGAAAAGAGCTTAAAGGAGAATCCATTAGGTCTCTTTTTAATGATGAACAATTTTATGAGCCTAAAAAGAATCAGAAAAAAGACTCGGAACTTTGACACTGAGTTTTGAGAGCATGACCAAAGTATCAAAACAAACGCTCAAGGAATTTTTCCATTTTAATGAAGTACAAAAAAGTAAAAACAAACTTTCCATAGATTTTTACTGTTTTCATTTCTACCACTGCAAAACTCAATAGCAACGTTAATTTCTTGAAAAATGACTTTTACTGAGTCATATGGATGGATTTTATAATGATAACGATTTTAAAATATCAAAATGACATTAAAAACCCCTAAAATAGCTATAAAAGTCATTTCAAATAGTAAAAATCAAAACATTTCACTATTTACCACTAATCAAGAGCAGTTTGGAGCAACTTTGAACTACATCTTTAGCTGTTGATTCTAGGAGATCCAACCGTCTGATTTGAGCGCCGTCAGAGCCAGGTAAATGAAAAAACACTAAAGTTTCACTTTTAAGCATTTATTTTTTATTTTAGGAGGATTTTTGGCCATTTTAGGGAGGCCCTAAACTTAAATTGCAAGCACCGCTCATGCCCATTACGGGATAGGTGAGGCACCATGAGAACCACGCTCATAACACTATGTTAAGGCGGTGCCACCGCTATGTGCAAACAGAGCTCAGGCGGTGACAGTCGTGAGTTTGAAAAAATGTATGGATAAGAAAAATACAAGCTTTTAATTGATTTTGATGATTGGATATGTTTTTAACTAGTCCATTAATGGTTTTTGGCAGGTTTTCAGTGGTTGAAAATGGAAGGAATGGCAGCATGATGATGATGATGCCCTTACTGAAAGAAATGTGGGATGTATAGCTACATTGAGGAACTGTGGCCTCCTCAAGTTCTTCCACATACCTATTATGGTGTCTCATGATAGATTGTTGGAGTATATACTCCATATGTGGAATCCAAAACAACAATACTTCAAGGTGGGAGCACATGTGTTGATCATTGAGGTAGAAGACATCTACTTCTTAACTAGATTGTCGAGATGGGGCACCCCGATTTAATTGACTGGTTCCAGTGGAGGGGACGTGACTACTCAAGAGCCGATTGACCTTGACTACCTTCTCGATACTAGAACTTCAAGGAAGAACATTCCCATCAAGGTAGTAGTGGACCTTTCTCTATGCACTCTTCTTTTTACCATGCAGGGGCTGGTTGGGATCCAAGGGCCTCATTAGGATTCTAGGGAACATATGTTGTATGCGATAGAGGCTATGGCACCTACAGTTTTCAACTAGGTGGAGGCATTTCTATCGGTATTTAAAGACCAGCTGACCAAGTGTCGACAGGGAGAACTAAAATAGTTTGGTTATGGTTCTATCTTAGCCTGTCTCTTTTTTGAGCGGGTCCCTAATCTGAAGCCCCAATTGGTTTTTACTGAGCTAAGGGTGAGAGACCCTCATATGCCGAGGTGGGTTAAGATCATGGCCCATATAGGAGCAAGCAGAGGGAAGGTGAAGTTTAGGGCTCCATTCTTTCGATGGCTTAGTGACTAGATCCTCATGATTGAGGATTATGCTTATGCAGGAACTGATTTCAGGGGTGACCCTGACCTACCACTTCCACCTGGTGGGAAGTGGGGAGACATGGGTAAGAAACAAAACCCTAAGATAGCTATTTGTATTTTTTTGTCTTTTAATGTTTTTTTTTTAAATGTATAGTAATGAGACCTGAAATTTTCATGCAGATGTAGGAATTGCACGACCTGGGGGATCATCTCCACTAGATAGAAAAGCAGGAGCTTTATTTTTTCAATGAGCCGATGACCCTATGGAAGAGCTGGAGGAGAACCTAGAGAGTTTAAATTTGGACATACCTATATGCATCCATTGATGATCTCCCAATGCGCTATCAGAGGCACACAACAGGAGTTCCAGGTCGCTTCAACTATTTGCTACATAGAGTAGTGCGGGCTGTTATGTTCTACCATGAGCATCACTAGTTCTTACATGATGTATCACTGAAAGCTGTCATAGCTTCATATTTTTGTATGTTGTGTGCTTCCTGAAATCCAGAGTGCTTCAAATGAGGTCTCGTGACCTATTTTTGTAAAAACACTTATATATATATATATATATATAGAGAGAGAGAGAGACTTTTGCCTCCGATGTTTATGCTTCAAATGGGAAATGTATTTACATGAGTTTTTATATGTCCTAACTATCTATTTATAATGTTATGAACCATGTTTAACTTTCATGATATGAATGAGCAATATACCAATCTAGGATATAATTTTCCAATGAATCAGCAACTGCATTGTCTGCCCCAGGGATATGCCTATAAGTAATGACTTCAAATGACCTTTCCAATAAACATACCCTCCAGTAGAGACGGATTAATATAGGATTTTTGATGGTGTAAACCTGGTTTAAATCAAAAAACACCAATTCCAAGTCCATGAACACTACAAAGTCACGAATGTCCCAGGATGTAGCCTCAGTCAAAAGACCTATGACTGCTTCATACTCAGTGATAGTGTTGGTAGCAAGACCAATACAAACTACTCCTGAACTGACTAGATCATGTGTAGGGGAATACAGAACCCAATAAGCTGAGGTAAGGTTCAGGGTATGGCGGCAAGCACCATCGGCGAAGCCATAAAAATCCATCTGATTTGCATAACCAAAACATGGTATAAACAGTCTAGACATTAAACTCAAAACCATATTGAAAGTACTATAACACACTAAAAAGTCAAATAATATACATATATACAAGGTACCATACATGAATGATCTAGGCATAGTACCTCTTCAGCTACAATCCATTGCGAGGTTGCCCGAAGGGGACTCCATCATAATCCACGATCTCGTAGGCCCCTTTTTCTAAAACCTTGGAAATGATAAAAGGACCATACCACATTGATTCGAACTTCCCTTTTCCTAGCTTTGCATGTCTCTAATCATAAGTTAGGACTAGGTCACTTTCATTAAACACACAAGGTTCAACATATTTATTGTATTGTGCCTTGACGTGTTTCTTGTGTGCCTCATTAACCAAGGCAGCATCTCATCTAGTTTCATCAAGGTTGGTTAAGTATAAAACCCTTTATTTCTTGGTGGAAGTATTAGGGAGAAGTTCAATGGCAAGTTTCAACGACGGAATCTAACACTGAATAGGTAGGACAATTTCTAGTCCATATACTAATTGAAAAATTGTAAAACCAATTGCTGTTTTCACTGATGTTTTATAAGGCCAAAGAGCCGAGAAGAGAGTCTGGTGTGAGTTGGATTTGTGATCTCCAACCATCTAATGTAGCATAGTTTTTAAAAATTTGTTAATGGCATCAACTTGACCATTAGCTTGTGAATAATAGGGGGTTGTGTTTTCATGGCGATAACCTAACTTAGCACTTAACACTACCATCATCTGATTCTGGAAATGTGATCCATGATCAGTGACAATAGACTGAGGAACTCCAAACCTATATATTAAATGGTTAAAAAGAAAGAGGGAGGTAGTCTTACCATCCTCTTCATATTTAGGCATAGCCTCAGCCCACTTAGTGAAATAATCCATGGCTACTATGATTTAACCATGCCCCTCGGCTGAGGTAGGCTTACAATGCAAGAAATCTATCCCCCATTTGGTGAAAGGGACAATGGAAATGACGAGGTGTAATTGAGCAGGGTGGGTGTGCTTTTTCAGATAAAAGTGTTGACAGGGTGGGAATTTCTTAACATCCTCATGACAATCTTTAAAAATAGAAGGCCAAAAATAACCAGTGCGTGGGATTTTCTGAGCTATAGCCATCCCAAAAATATGACCGCCAAATGCCCCTAAATGGCAGTCGTTAAGTACTTGTTCAGCCTCGGTATGGGTGAGGAATCATCGAAGAATGGTATCTATACCACGTCTATACAATGTATAATTGAGGATAATATAGTACTTTGCGTGGTGACGAATGCTCCGACGATCCTCACGAGATATAGTAGGATGAAAACATTGTGTTTGGAGATAAATGATTAAATCTCCATACCACAGGTTAGTTGTGCTTATTAGGAACAGTAATTCATCTGGGAATTTATCATTGGTCTTAGAATCCATTAAATCACAGGAAAGATCACACATCAGCTCGAAAAAAACTAAGGACTCCTTTGAAGTAGCTTTGGCAAATTCAAGATCAAACTCCTGTAGGATAACAATCCATTGATATTATTTTCCCCCTAGCATGTGACGAGTTAGGATGTAGTATATAGGATTTTGGTCTACGAGTACATTAGTGGTGCGAAGCACGATGCAGTGATGAAATTTTTGGACAGCAATGACCGTGGCCAATGCTAGCTTCTCCACACGTGAGTATCGAGTTTTGAAATCCTAAAGATTCTTACTGGCATAATAAATAACGTGTTCTAGGTTGTTTTGGTGCTCTTGAGCTAAAACCATTCCGATAGTAGTAGTAGAGGCAACAACATATAAGACAAAATCCTTCGAGTAATACGGGGGGTGTATGATATGTGAATGAGTCAGAGCATGTTTGATAGTATCAAAGACTCGCTGGGCCTGGTCATCCCAGAAGAATGGTGTGTCCTTCTTAAGGAGACACGTATAACCATGCATTTTCTCAGCGAAGTTACAAACAAAACGACGAAGCAAGTTTTCCTTCCCTTGCAAACTTTGGAGTTCAAGCAGGTTGGTTGGGGCAGGTAAAGGGAGTATTGCAGCAATCTTTAAGGGATCAATATGAATACCATCCTTGGAGATTACGAAGCCTAAGAGATGTCCTGTCTCAACACAAAAAAACATTAGAGGAAATTTCAACTCAAAATGGGCCTCCTAAGGAAGATTAATAAAATAATAGTTAAAATAGGAAAATAATATTTATTAATTTTGGAGGAAGAAAAGAAAAAACTACTTTTTTGTTCGTATTTTCAACATATATCCTTGTGTTATTACTCAAAATTCAATCAGGAGAGCTCATTGGATGAAAAATTAAATTCCACATCCAACGAGTACCCACTCGGAACACTTTTGATGGGCCCCGCTACCCCCAAAACAAGAAACACCTCAAAAAATGTGATGATGACATCATCAACACATTTTTTCAGGTATTTCTTTTTTGTGGGGTAGAGGACCCTGTCAAAAGTATGTAGAGTGGGTATTCGTTGGATGTAAAATTTAATTCCGCATCCAACGAGCTCTCCTGAATGAAATTTGAGTAAAAACACAGGGAGATATGTCAAAAATACGAAAAAAAGTAGTTTTTTTTATGATACATATCCCCAAATTTATATTAAAAAATTATTTAAGAGGCGCTCCCTTTTTGAATTTTAAAGCATTTTGATCAGATAATACATGATGCCATGGAATTTGTATTGTTTTTGGAAGTCCCATTTTAAATTGAAATTTCCTCTAATGACATTTGTGTGGGTTCATCCGTATCTTGTAATGGCGACATCTCAGAAAAATGTCTCTAAGATGTTGAGGATGGTCTTCCCGTAGCTGTGAGTGCGCAGAGAGATCATCAAGTTAACGATCCACAATATTCTTAATGTCATGAAATGCATAGAACATGGCACGCTAGAATGTGGCCCTAGCGTTCTTAAGGCCAAAAGGTAACTTCTTGTAGGCAAAGGTTCCCCACGGGCATATAAATGCCATCTTATGCTGATCAACAGGAAATATCTCAATCTGATTGTAGCTGGAAAATCCATCCATAATAGAGAAGATTACACTCCCAGCATAGTTATCGATAATCGGATCGATGTGTGGAGTCGGAAAGTTGCCTTTGGGACAATATTTATTCGAATCTTAGAAATTGATGCAGACTCGAATAGTACCCTGTTTTTTGTTCACATGAACAATATTTGATACCCATTTTATTAGCGGTACAGGATAGATAAATCCTGCCTTCATAATTTTTTCAACTTCGGCTTTGATAGTCGTAGCCTTTCCTAAATGGACTTGTCTCAATTTCTGCCTAACTGGTCTGGCCGTAGGATAGGTTTTGATATTGCGGGCTACAATGGATGACCTTATCCTAGGAATTTCTTCATAGGACTAGGAAAAAATATCTTAGAAATATTTAATAAGTGCTTTATAATCTTTAGTTTCATCTATTGAACAACTTTTCCCTATGTGAACATGTTCAATAGTTCCAGACGTGACTGATATTTCGATTGGAACCTATTTGGTAATGTTGCATAAATTGCCTTTAGACTCATGATCTTGCAACAAGACAGGTGTTTGTGGATCGTCGACAATATCAGTACCCAAGAGAGATACAAAATCATTATCTGTCGAACTGGTATTGGGGAGGAACAAAGATCTATGATGGTGATCCTCCCATACATATGTACTTGTATTCATAATCTCTATAATAGACTCATCTGATGGAAAAGTCTGGGAGAGATAATCCAGAGTAGGAAGCGAAGGTTCTAACTAGTAGGGCAAGTGGTAAGGATCTGAGGCCACCAGATGAAGATCATCTGTAGGAACATCGGAAATAGATTGGATGGAATCATAAACTAGTTCATGCGGGCTGAGGGAGAATGTCTCCAGAACTTGTTTACCCTTAGGATCATAATTAAATGAAGATATCATATTGACTGTTGTCGTTTCTGTGCTAGAAGGGGTTGACGGAAACACGCCCATGAGGGCGAAGTCTTTCAACATCCCTACCCCAATCAACTATTAAGGAGGAGGAGACTGACCTAGCAATGGGATATTATTCATTATAGGAGTGGTAACATTTGGTGTACAGAAATCAAGTTGATCAATTGTTACAATTTTTCCCAAATGCAGAAACTGGAGGGTTCTAACTACTGTCGAAGCGACAGTGGTCATAGCATAAAAATAGTTTCTCCCTAAGAGAAGATTGTAGTCTAACGAGGCATCCACTACTTTCACCTGAATGGAAATAGTTTTTCCCCCTACCTCAACTAAAAGGGTTGGCATGAGACCGTAGGGTTGGAAACCTCTTCCATCAAAGCATGTTAATGTTGTCGGTGATTTTACAAGCTTAGGAGAGCCAATTGCTTTCCAACAGGACAAAGACAAAACATAGGTTGAAGCACCTTCATCTAGAATAGTCCTAAAGACCTTTTTTCCAACTAATCTAGTTATGAATTGAAAATCCAGTTTGTGGGGTAATCTAGGTTAAGGTTATCTGGATTGAAATGAATCATATTCATGTCACTCAGGTCTGTGGCTCCCAAAGCGTTTAATAAGTTTTTGCGTTGTGTGGGATAGCTTTGGAGTACTTCTAAGGTAGACATTGCACATGGTGTCTGAGCTAGGTCTTCTACAACATTATAGAACTGTGCATCGTGGGAATTAGGGTTAAAAACAACCTTCCTAAGAGTACTCTTGGGCAGATAAAAAATCATGTCAAGATTAGGATTCTTGATCATTAGGGGACGATTGGACAAGGATGTGGGAGAACCAGTAGAAGGAGCTTTATCGGGAGAAGGTTTCTCAATTTTCTTCTCCTCTGGTTTTTCATATGACTAACTTCGAGTCATTAGATTAATAGTTTCTGATGACATCATTTGAATTTCCCTGGTTAGACACGTGGTCTACTAGTTGTTGCTGAGAAGGAAAAGGATCAGTGAGAACTGTCGTTGCAGGGTTATTCTTTAAAAATTTATTAATTTCATCACGTAGAGGACGCTCTTTCATGAAAATATCACCACCACACAATAGGCAGGGATACTTAGCTTTCCTTTTTCCTTTATTGCATTCTCCGGGGCTGTAGGTTTGGGGTTTTCCTGTTGGTTTCCGGGTTTCTTGTTTTTACCTTTTCCTTTCTTCTTATTACTAAATGATTGTGTACTTTGAATAGCATTCACCTTGGCAGAAACCTTAGGGTTGGAAGGAGCAGGAGTGGAAGGATTGGGTTGTTTGGCAGCTTTAACCGTTGATGGCGGCTAGATTGAACCAATAACCCCATCAACAGGAGTTTCTGCAGGTGGCTTAGCCGTGTCAGTGTTGGGTCAAGGAGCTTGAGGAATGAGGTTGTACAAAGTTACAGACTGGGAATAGACCAAGTCTAGATACTTTGCGCGACTAATAGCTTGCTCTTTAGTAACAACACCCCCCATAGCCACATCTCGGGAAATGGATGGCAACAAATATTTCGTAAACCAATCAGCCAAGAGTTTGTCCAGGATAGGAGGTTTGATGAGCCTTCTCCACCTTCTCCATTCATGAATATGATCTCAAATGTGTGTGGAGGTGTTTTGACACAGAGAGGTTAAAAGGTCCGTACCCATTTTGTATTGAATGGGTAGCTGAAAGTGTGTGAGGAAAATAGTTGCAAAGCACTAAAATCCACAAACGAGTGTCATGGAAGTTCGATATACCACTTCACAGCCATACAAGTCAAGGTGTGATGGAAGAGTCTTAATCGAATAGAATCATCTATCAAGGAATTGGATGAACAACATAGATGGAAAGTCATAACATGATTTTTTGGATCATCTCCCTGCTTACCATCAAATTTCAGAATATCTAATGGTAACTTGACTTAAATGGGAGGCCATGAAGAATTATGTTGGATGGGGTCATTGATCAATTTGGACAAATCAGGTAAGTCCAAAGTTTCTAGGAAAGGTAACTGATGATTCGGTTCAACATACTGGTAATATTGATAAGGCATGTAACCACCATCAAGACTATAAGTGGACTAATACACAGGCTGCTAAAATGGTTGATGAGATGATGAACCTCCAGAAGATGGACCTCTAGGTTTAGGGCCACCAAAACCACTAGGGACATTAGGAGGAGAACCACCAGGATGTGTACAGGACCTCTAGGACCACCAAGACCTTCGGGGCCACTAGGACCACCAGGACCACCAGAGCATCCAGGACCACCAGGGGGAGGACCACTAGTACCTCCAGGCCCACTAGGAGGAGGATTTCCAGGACCCCCAGGACCTCCAAGACCACCATGAGGTAGACCACTCAGACCTATAGGACTACCGGGAGGAGGACCGCTAGGACCTCCAGGACCACCAAGAGGAGCACCGCCTACCCCTTGGGGGGGGGCTCTGTAAGGAAGCCCTCCAAGACATCCAGGACCACCAAGATACATCGGGGGAGGACCTCTATAGGGTGGTCCTCTGGAAACTCTAGTTGTATGAATAGGTACTCCTCCCAATGCTGGCATGTAGGACCAGTTGGGTTGCCCCCATGGAGTAAAAGTATTTCAAGGATATGGAATTCTAGTATATGACATGCCTGTAGGGGTAGACTGATAATTCAAATTTCCTATGGGTACTTGATTTGATGGGAAACCATACCCCTAGGAAGCTTTACTAATGACAGTTTGTGCCCCTAAGGGTTGGCTTGAACTCAATGGAGGGTTAACTATATTTGTACGAGGAACGTAAACCATGGATGTGCCTACATTAGAGGCCTGTCTATTATTAGTAACAAATCCACCAGAAGGTAACATAGATCGTTTCGGGGGTTTCCCCTTGTCACTATAAGGTACTGATAGAACTAGAGGTGAAGGTTTTCCCCTAGCCCTAGAAGATATAGGAGGACTAAAAAAAGAACTAACATTTGCAATTGTGGGATCAAAAGTTTGACTTGGGTGTGGTGGAGTCTCAAAACGATCAATAGGTTTCATTGAATCAGCCAATGAATGATATCCGTCTGGACAAGGGTCTGTCTTACACGGAAGAAGAGCTGACATAGGTTCTTTATGAAGGATTGGGGTTTCTAAGATAACATCTAGTCTTTACATTCTCTCTTGAAAATCTTGTGCATGTTGAATAGCTGATTGAATTTTTCTATATTCCCATTAGAGGAAATTTCAACTCAAAATGGGCCTTCTAAAATGAACTCATAAAATAATAGTGAAAATAATAAAATAATATTTATAAATTTTGGAGGAAGAAAATAAAAAAAAACTACTTTTTTCTTTGTATTTTTGACATATCTCCTTATGTTTTTACTCAAATTTCGATTGGGAGAGCTCGTTGGATGCGGAATTAGATTCCGCATCCAAGGAGTACCCACTCGGCATACTTTTGATGGACCCCGCTACCCCAAAAACAAGAAATACCTGAAAAAGTGGAATGATGACATCATCATTTCGTTTTTTCAGGTATTTCCTATTTTTGGGGTAGTGGGGTCTGTCAAAAGTATGCCGAGTGGGTACTCGTTGGATGCATAATTTAATTCTGCATCCAACGAGCTCTCCCAATCGAAATTTGAGTAAAAACACAGGGAGATATGTCAAAAATACAAACAAAAAAAGTAGTTTTTTTATGATACCTATCCCCAAATTTATATTAAAAAGTGTTTAAGACCTATACAGTATTTCAAATTTAAATCAATTTCATTGGCTAACACATGATGACATGGAATTTGAATAAAAGTTAAAAGGCCCATTTTGAGTTGAAATTTCCTCTAATGTCTTCATTGTGTGAAGGATGTTCAGGAGAGGGCCTATGTACTCCAAATGAAGCAATGGCCTGTCCCATAGAGTTTCCCCAAAACTAAGCATCTGGACCATAATTCGGACAAACAGGACTATCAGCATGACCTTCCATAGGACCGTGGAAATAAGTGTCACTAACAGGAGGTTGTTGACCCAAGGGATTTGTATAAGAAGTGAATTGGTCTCCACTTTCTATAACTATATTATCTTCCACATGGGAAGTAGTTTGAGCTCCTTGGTCAGTAGCTTCCATTGGACCTTCTCCTGTAATGGGAGGAAAGTCGGGTGGTAAGCTCTGTGTTCTTCAGGACCGTCTCAAACGAAAATCAGGCAGATTGTACGGTCACTAATCTAACCTAGGGTTTCAAAGCTAAGAAAAAACACACCAAATTTTTTTCTCCTACTCAAGCTACAGGTCAACAAGCAAACTCAAATGATAGGATGAGCTAAAATGGTCGGTCTCTCACCAGGATTGTCAAGTAGGTCCACTCACGATATATCACAAGGGTACGTGGGTAGTAGTCTCCTCGAATGTTGTTTTCGGTGTATTTCTCCATGCAAGATGGCAAAGGGATTTTCTCAGATAGATAGGGTATCCTAGTTGGGCCTCTCGATATACTCAAGGTACGTGGGAGCTCAAATTGGTAGTAGTGTTGTCTAATGCACAATCGTTTACAAGGGGCCTTCTGATATACAATCGAATACATGAAGTACCTTTCTATATACCTCAAGGGTACATGAAATGTCGTTCAATATACCGATGGTACATGGACGAACCACGTGAGTCCCAAGGATGTAGTGTGGACAAGTAACGATAGCTCCTACGCTTAACAACGCCCGATCACGTCTCTAACCTAGCACTCAAATTTGTATACAAATTTTATGCCTATAACTACCATTAATTTTAAAGTGGACAGTTAGGTGAATGCATGATGTTTTGACAGAAAAGTAAAACCATGCAGATATGAAATGCAAGTTCATTCACTTTACCATTCAGTATGCGTAATTATGGGAAGGAGAGAGAGTGTTTTTATTTTCAGTTTTGCTTTAAAACAAAAAAATTCCCCAAACAACTATTCTAAAAAATCGTTTTTCCAAACATACAATCAAACAACACTTTTCTTCAAATCATCTCTTTTGGTAGCACACAGGTAGGGTAAGATCTCTTTTCAAATGAAGAAGAAAGAGAAACAACACTCAAATATGCATATGGAAGCTATACTTTCAATTTTTTTTTCTGAAGCATGGAAAGATCTAACTTAAACTATTGATACTTTTTCCTTTTGATGAGATAATGATGCAAAAGAGACAAAAGAACAAAGGAGTCCTGAAATCTTGTGAGGCTAATCAGAGATCCAATGGCTTAGGCTCAATGAAATAATGACCTAATCTCAACAAATTTTCTTTTTAGAGAGAAAAGAATTCTTTCTCACACTTAACGAGAAATTGAAACAAGCAAACTGATCTAAGGGAGTCTTTCTTTTTTCAGTGATAGTGTATAACAAGTAGAGATCTAATCTAACCTATAGTTTCCAACTAACTCCTTTGATGAAAAACAAATTTACAGGCATTAATGAATGATGAATCTAACCTAGATTTTTTATTTGAACAAACAAACAATTTCCACATAAAAATTCCATATTTCAATCACTCAAGCAAGTTCAAACAAGTCTGGACAAGAGGAACTGAACACACAAAATCTAAAAAATCACAATTTTTTTGCAAAAAAATGAAAAAATTAAAGTTTGGGATAGGCCTACCTGGCACTGTGCAGATGCAGTATCTGACAGAGCAGTTTTGAGGTAGAATCACTTCTTGCTCACTGGATTCAAGCGGTGGCACCGCCTATTGCTAACTGGAATCAGGCAGTGACACCGCTTCTTGCCAAAGGCACATATGCAGTTCTCTGTAACAAACCAGAGCAACAGGAGAGTGAAAAATCAAGTTAAAAGTGCCAAAAACTTCATACAAATTGATGAATCAACCACAATATAGAGCACATAAAGTTAAGGTGGCTCAAATCTGAAGAGATATGAATATTTCAAAACAAAACTTCAGTAGATCAGATGTATATTTCACTACAAAGATAGGAGGCTGGAGCTTGGATTCAGATAAGAGTAGTTCAGAAACCGAGGAATAACAAGACAGAACTGTCCCCAGCAGAGTTGCCAAATTTGTTATCAGGAATATATCACCTTTTGCAGATAGAAGTTATTCCTCTGGTCTGAATGGTTCAGATCCAAAACAAATCAGTGAATAGCTCGGTTGAAGACCTTCCCTAAACGTTATAGAGGCCTATAATGTAACTCTGATGATGGACCTGTATATCTATAAAACATATCAAACATACAAAGACATCAAAGCTACTAGAAAATCATCTACACATCAACATTAGTGACTAAGGAATCCAATAACATATATGTGAGATTTAACGCAACAAACATGTGGGAAGGAAATCAACTTTGCATTAGAAAATAAATGAAATAGCTTACAACCATGTGCCTTAGTTTCGATGCACTCCTTCACAAGACTAGCACCTTGTCCCTGATAGCTCCAACTTGCTCCACAATTGCTCTCTAATGGATCAGGCCAAGGTATCAATTCAACAGCATAACTCTACAATTATTCTCTCCCCCTCAACCATGGAGTATGAGCTTGTATTTATAGGGCTCAAATGGATAGGATGGTTGAGAGATTGGTGGGTGAGGTGGCAAAAATATCTTACAAAGACGGATCTTGACCTTAACCAACCAAGGTGATTAGGGATAAGGTTAAACACGAGGCTCTTATTCTAGAAGCCTCGAGAAACCTCCCTTTTTCACTTTTTACCAAGGGAACCACTTATACCCCTTTATGACAGAGCGGTGATGGGTAAGAAACACGCCAAAAACATACGTTAAAGGTGGTGAAACCACCTAGTTTTCCCACAATTAGTGTGGTACTGAACAAGGTAATACTTATCTACTTGAGGGTAGAAGTGGTGCTGCAATTTTGTATGTTGGAATCAACACCTAGAGCAATATTCTCTTCAAGTTTGGGATTTTAGGGAAAATGTCTTTGTTAGGGATCCTATCACATGCTGTTGATAGAGTTTGAGTGTAACATGGATAATTTTAAGGGATGAGTTGTATATTTGTTGAGAATTTGAAGGGATGAGTTGTAGATTTGTTGAGTATTTTGAGGAATAAGTTGAGAGAATAGTGGATCTATAATTATGATTAGTTATCTTGAATGCATGTATAAACAGGAGGGATCTCTCCTCATTTTGGTTAGAGGCCTCTCTAGTGGTTTGATTGTAGAGAACTGGATCATCTTTTGAGATAGTCATGGATTTGATCCTGTTGTAATAGATTTCATATTTTAGAATAGATAGTTTGATTTCCTCATATTTTGATGTCTTTTTTATGAATTAGTTGTGTTGGTTTTATGTGAGATCACAAGCTAATATTGTGTTGATTTTTCAATCTCATGCTTTTTTAGATTAGGTTTATTTCCATGTCATTTCCTGCTTTTGCAAGCTTAATTCAATTTCAATTACATGCATTTTTTATTTCAGTCACTTAGAATATTAGATTAAATTATCTATAATTTTCCCTTGCATATATTTTGTCTGTACCTCAGAATTTTATGCTCTCTCTCGGTTGACAATTAAATCATTGGATATATGTTATAATTTATTTAATATTTTCCCCAACAGCCTATCGCATGACCTCTTTGCAAAAGAAGGCAAACAAGTTCTTATAGTTTACCAAGTGCAAGAAATGTTTTCAGAAACTTAAACATATTTTGACGACTACACCACTACTACGAATTGTGGAACATGATGGGGATTTCATTATTTTCATAGATGCAAGCAAGGAAGGGATCAAAAGAGTCCTCTTGCAGAATGATTGCATGATCTATTATGAATAGCGAAAGTTAAAGGAACAAGAACAAAACTACCCCACCACACCTATGATCTTGATTTAGCAGCCATCATCCACGCCTTGATGATGTGGAGGTACTACCTCATGGGGAAGAATTTCCTTCTAAAGACAGACAATATCAGTCTGAAGTATTTATTTGATAAGTCAGATCTAAATGCTAAGAAATCCACATGGTTGTATTTCTTTAGTGGGTACCATTTTGAGTTAAAGCATATAAAGGGCAAGGAGAATAAAATATCTGATGCTTTAAGTCGATGGGCACATATGTTATATGAGGTGACTTTAAGTCAAACCGATTCGGAGTTACAAGAGAGTATTAGAAAGGCAAATGGATTTGACCCTTTCTATATTGAAATAGGACTGTTTTAAAAAAAAAAAGAGAGTACAAGGTAGACAAAATGGGACTATTGTGGTCCAAAGAAATATTGTATGTTCTGGAAGAAGGGGACAACACGTCCAACATCCTCACGGAATTTCATCAGACACCCTACTAGGGGTAGCCGGTCAATCAAAAGATGATATCCATATTAAAGAAACACTTTTTCTATCCTAAGTTAAAGGACGACATAGTGTTATTTATTGTGAAATTTTAGGAATGTCAACTCGTCAAAGATGAGCATCAATATCATTTGGGATTGTTGCATCCATTACTCATTCCAGAATGGAAGTGGGAAGTCATTAGTAAGGATTTTAATATGGGTCGACCAAAGAGTAAGAAGAAAAATGACTCTATCTTTGTAGTAGTTGACAAGTTTTGAAAAGCAACACATTTCATTCTAGTGAAGTCGACCTACAAGGAAGTTCACACTGCTGACATGTTCTTAAAGGAGATATTTAGATCACATGAGATACCCAAGGAAATCATCTCGGATCGACATACAAATTTTAACGGGAATGTTTGGAGATCCTTATTCTCCATATTAGAGATGAAGTTAAAATTTAGTACTTCTTACCACCCGTAAACAGACAGGAAGACAGAACGAGTAAGCCATATTTTAGAAGACATGCTTAGGATGTATGTCATGAACAACCCCACCAAGTAAGAGGACTACATGCATCTTGCAGAGCTTTCATATAACAACCGATACCAGTCCTCCGCCAAGATGAGTCCCTTCACGGTACTCTATGGACGGAAGTGTAGAACATTGGTTACTTGGGATAGCGCAGTGGACCTACTCATGTTAGGGCCCTAATTACTAAAGTACTTGGATTAATTGGTCACCAAGGTCCAACAGAACCCGAAATGAGCACAAGGATGCCAGAAGAGTTATGTGGATAAGAAAAGAAAAGATAAATATTATCAGATAGGAGACCATGTTTACTTAAAAGTAAAAGAAAAGAGAAGCTCATTGAGCTTTGGGAGGTGCGGAAAGTTGGCACCAAGATTTTGTGGACCCTTTGAGGTACTGGCCAAGAGAGGGCCAATGGCATATAAACTAGCTTTACCTGCTCACATAAGAGTTCATAATTTTTTTCACACGTCCTTATTAATGAAATATGTATATGATACTAAACATGTGATTGATTAGTCCTTGTGACAGGTGGAACATGAAGGGGAGTTTGTACCTAAACCCCTTCATATAGTGGACAAGAGGGAGATGCATCTTATGAAGCACACAATAGTCCAGTTGAAAGTGAAATGGAATCACTTTTATGCTGATGAGGCTACTTGGGAGAATGAAGCCACCATGAGAGAGGCTTAGCCCACCTTTTTTCATGATTTCATTCCCAGTCCCTAGAAGACTAGGGACAGTGTTGTTCTAAGCAGGGAGGGATGTAATATCCCAAATTTTTTACCAACTTATGGGCATAAGTCCCATTGCATGTGATGTTGCTTTGATTTTTTATTTTGTATATTGGGAATAAAACCCCATTCCATATGAGAATGATGATTTGTTTGATATATTGGGCGTCAGCCAAATGCATATGTTTTATGTATATGATTTCATGTGTTGGGCATGGACCTTGAAGGACATAATTGATTAGATATTTATGCTAAGTGTGAGCTCTGAGGAAAATAAGTATTTGATGTTTTTGTTGAGCGAAAATATCTGAAGCACATGAGTATTTGATTTTTTTATTGAGCTAGAGGCTCTGGAGCACCTGAGTATTTGATGTTTGTGTTGAGTAAGAGGCTCTGGAGCACATGAGTATTTGATTTTTGTGTTGATCAAGAAGCTCTAGTGCACATAAGTTATGAAACCTTTGTGTTGAGCATGAAAATATGAAGCACATGAAAATATAATAATTGGAAGTGTTGGGCATAAGCTCTGGAGCATTCCAAGTTAATGTTGACCATAAGCTCTTCCGCATCAAATCCTTTGCCATTGTATCCCTAAGTGTATCCTACAAATACATCCTAGAATTAGTGTTGATCAAGAAGCTTTGGAATTGCACTAAGTTCCAACTCCTTCTTCTCAGCATTGAGTATGTCTCTGAATAAATGCTAGGAGTTACTGAAAATTTAATATGTTGAAAAAAATGACTCTCATAAAAAAATGATCCCAGCTTACTTATTTTATGTGATTAAATGAAATCTTGAACTTCTGTATCTCATCAAGTACTGAAGAAATACCATGTTATCCGAGGTAACACTGATATATGTATATATAGTTTATATATAATGTGAATAAAAGAGTAAGCATATGTATTAATAGTAGTAACTATAAATAATAATGAAAGGATCTATGTATTATTTTTTACTACTAATATTATTAAATATTTAAATACATGAAAGAGTCAAAATAGGAACTAGCCAAAGAGTTCCTACGTTAAATTAAATAAATATTAAATTCACCTAAATTAAGTAAAAGGGGTTATTTCAAGAAAACAAATGATTCTTGATTTAACTTCCCCTTTTCTTAAAATATTGTCTATAAATACCCAATCCAAAGAGAGGTTGGGGTATCTTTTCTTATTTTCCATCTATGCTACCTCATTATTATTCTCAAGATAGTTCTTGGAGAGCATTTTTTCCCAAGAGGAAAAGCCAACGCGTGCAGAACCTGTTATCCCAGATAGGGAAGCCTTACCTTAGGAGCTATATGCTATCTGAATGTTGGAACCAGCTCGAGGGGATCCATATTGAAACTAGGAACCGTTCTAGGTCATGGTTGGGTGGAACGTGGTCATTCCCAAGTTATTCAGTTAACTAAACAGAAAAACTTTCTATGTATTTGTTAATATTGTGTTCTTGAGTGTGCGGGATTTTTCCAGCCATTAAAATAGATTCAAAATGTAGGTATGAGGTTTCTTTATCTTCCTTACAGTTCATATACGTTTCTTATTAAATGAAGGGATTAAGAATCTAGAATGAAAATATGAATATTATATGCTTGTTGTAGCTAGGTTATTTTTTTTACATAACTTTAAGAAGAAGCTAGATTTATTTAGTTCACATGTGCATACAAAACCTAGAAAAAAAGATTATATTTCTTACTAGCGATTTTAGACTGTCATATATGCTTTTATCAGTTTTCAAAAACATAGGAAAAATATGGTCTCTATTATTTTCACATTATTCTTCTATCATTGATATTTTTAAATTCAAGTTTCTGTGTAATTGTGTAAATTAATAAGAAAGTTTATCTTAGGTATAAAACTCTAGATTTATAAAGATAGCTATATTTATGTTTAATGGTCAAAACTGATGTGCGAAAGTAACACAAAAGTTTTCATACAGATAATTTTTTTTATAAAACTTGGAGACTAGAGGTCAAATATTTGAGTTGAAGAACTTCAGACTAGCATTAGATGATTTTAAAAGTAACTAATAAACTATCAACCAAAAGGAACTAATTAAATACACCAAAAAAAAACATCACTATTAAAATCCAACTCTACATTTCCACTGCTAGAAGATTTCATATTGCGAGCATGGTTATTATTATTTCACCTATCAAGCCCATTATCAACAACTATATCATAAAAACAGTTCACCGACTTAAACATATTTAAAATACTAAAGCCTATGATTAAACATAACGATTATAAGTTTTAACAAACCCCATATATTTTCCATTATAAAAACCTCTACACAAAAGTCAGCCATCGAAACTTGTTAAGGTTTGGTCGTAGGAAAAGGTAACATTACAACTATCTCAACTATTATAGACCAAACACAAAGAACCATTTATATACATTATAGAAACCAATTTATCAACCAACATAATCCATGTAAAAACATAACATTGCGTTAACAGCAGCCCAAGCGTTAGGACAACCCAGTATGAAATATCGAGAGATATTGACCCAAACTCTTTTTGTTGAAACCCCTTCCCAATACTTAAAACCTCCTCCCCACCCCTTTTTATACCTTAATCCTTATAAACCACCCTACCCACCCCCACCTTAAACCCCTCATCCCCCCAATACCTGCAATATATTGGTTCGATTTTTGATAATTTTAAAACCCACAATATGAACTAACGTGATAGAATATTGGCCAACAAGAGAAGCCCCCGTGAAATACAAGACATTATAAATGTTGTAAATTTACATAGTAAGGGTTCTCAGGTTACAGGATTTCCAAAAAAATTTCAATATAAACCGACAGTTCAAAGCAAATATGAGATACACTAGCAGAACCAAATACACAAACATATAAATCAAACACTATATCTACCAGTTACAGTATTCGCATAAGGGCTGAGTCACAACTTCCAAATCTCACGACTTTAAACCCCAACCTTATACACTATTTAAATATGTACATAGTCAAACATTTAAATAAGCATAAAAAAAATATGCATCCTTCGTATTCACCTAAAAGTCGAGCCAAGATCATGGTCATGAAGTGAAACCCCAACCCATAATAATCATTAAATCATACCCAACATTTATAATGCCGAGAATGATAATGAAACCCTACTTCCACACATATATACTCATGTGTGGAAGTGGTATTCAAAGCTAATTGTCTTAATAAGAAATCCCATGATCCATGATAACAATTCATACAATCCACAAATACAATGCATAAATAGTAAATTAACACAAGCACGATTTGGATAGTGTTGTTGTAAGCAATGGAACTATAATACCAAATTATCGACATCATTTTAAATCCAAACATAGAGCTATTCCATCAAAACATTAAACCCACACGATTGAAATACAAACCAAAATTTATTTACAGAGCCAATTCTTCGTCTGGACAGACACGACTTACCCAAATTCTTTACACTTAAAACTTCTTAGGAAAAGATAAATACAATCACATCTCTCGGATTCCCAAACCATACAAAGGACTCAAGCCAAATATCAAAGTCTATTAACCAAAATACACTGAGTTAAACCCTCCCAAACTAGAGTGCAACACTCTATCACACATACACGTAGAGGTAAAGGCAGATGCTTTTTGTAGGGCTTACCCGTTTAACGGGATGCACCGACAATATAGAGAGCCATTGTCAAGCTATGCTTCGAACCATCTCCATCACCTACAAAAATAAAACATGTAGAAATATGAGGAGTATGCTAAACCTCAACATAAGTAAAAAACCAAAACAGTGCTGCAAAACCTTGTCAAGAGCATACGTGACGGTGAAAGGGAGGACTATTTCCCCACGCAACATAAACACCCGAGAGCCAACATCACACAAACAAACACATGAACAAAACCAAATGAATCACACCTAGACCAGACCAGCGTATGAGGTGCGTATGAGTTTCATTTCCCATGCTTTCTCAGCAACATTAAAAGCACAACGTTGTCCTCGAATACCAACAAAATCCAAACCCTCATTTCCATAGTTAAGCCCACATCTATTTCGCATTGTCCACCACCATAGTACTAAACCCTTATCAAAACCCTCCTTTGCATTGTTATACCAATTTTTTATGGAATATGAAATATGCTATAAATCTGTTATGCATATCCCATAGTATCCCAAAAGTATTTCCATAAGATTTTCCATAGTATAGGTCCATGCATTAGACATTATACCTAAAAGTTACATTTTTATAAACTGAATATCAAGTGGATAAGATATCATAACCTCAAAACATAATAATAATGCGACCATAAAGATTTAGGTCATAAACTTTCAACTCTATGTAAACACAGAAAGTAGGCACGGCTAGGCCAGTACTTTAGTTCTCTTATCTTCGGTTATGAATAGGATAGTATAGGATAGTTATCATGTCATAGGATGTTATTATTTTTCACGGTTGTAGATAGAATTCACCAACAAAGTAGCCTGCCAAAAAGTGGAAGTTTGCATTAGTTCGCAATGAACTAAGTAAACCCCCTAAAAGAAGGAGGAACCTTTTTTACCTCTCTGAGTGGTCCCTCAAGGGATAAAAACCCCCCCACTCCACCTATTGACAGTTTAAGGAAAGTAAAATATTTTAATAAGTAAAATCATAAATGAAAGATAAGATAGATAAATAGGAAGTAAGACATAACTGAACCAGTATATGCAAATGTACATTAATAGTAAACACCAACATAGTAATCATATAAAAAAATCCAAGTAACTTAACCATAGAACATAACCATATTAACATTACATAGGAAAATGCATAAAAAGATAAAGACATCTTGCGACACTTATATCTAGTAAACAACAAAAGATATATTCCGCAAAAGATAATTATTGTCCATGAAAGGTGTCCTTTAACTAGCGTGCAAATTTATTTTTTCTTTTTGAATTTTTGGGGACATTACAGTTTTATTGTGTAATTCCTATTGTTATCGGTAGAATCCTAATATATTCCATTGTCTTTAGAGTGTCCTACTTGTGATGATTGGTGAGGATATATATTTTGAATTAATATGCATGCTTTTGATATAAAACAAACATCTTAGATTTGTTTGAGTATGTTTCTGTCCCAAAGGTTTCAAGGAATTGTCTAATATATGTAAACTGTGACATTGATTCAACTTGGAAAAACCAAAAGCCTTGCAAGTCCTTGTCCTCATATGACAAGGCTAGTAATTATGGAAAATATAGTTTAGAGACTGTGTATTTGATGTATTAAAGACTAATATGATCATCTTGGATTCTAGATTCATCCAGTTGCATTTTCTTTGCCACCATTTGTTAAGAAGGAACTATAGTCTTTAGGGTTTAGGGTTTTAACCTTTAGGACTATACGTTTTTGGAAGTCTTCCCATTAAAAAAAAAATTGGGGGATCGGTGGGTCAATAAAGAACTAGAAGTTTTGGCATCCCTTTAAAAATTTCAGGATCCACTTCATTTTTCATGGGATTTTTTTGATAGGCTCATGTTCCATTTCCTTCTCCAAGGGATTTGCTTCCATTGTGGATTCTAGGTGGATCTTGGCTGAATTGGATCAGAGCCATAGATCCTCTACACAAGAGTGGCACATCTGGTATCACATTCATTAGAGGAAATGTAAATTTAAAATGGTCCTTCCAAAAATAATACAAATTCCATGTCATCATGTATTAGCCAATCAAAATGCTTTAAAATTCAAAAAGGGAGCACCTCTTAAACAATTTTTTAATACAAATTTGGGGATAGGTATCATAAAAAAAGCTATTTTTTTTGTTTGTATTTTCGACATATCTCCATGTTTTTTTACTCAAATTTCGATCGGGAGAGCTCGTTGGATGAAGAATTAAATTCTACATCCAACGAGTACCCACTCAGCATACTTTTGATGGGCCACACTACCCCAAAAACAAGAAATACCTGAAAAAACATGATGATGAGATCATCATCATGTTTTTCAGGTATTACTTGTTTTTGGGGTACCATGGCCTATCAAAATTATTCCGAGTGAGTACTCATTGGATTCAGAATTTAATTCCGCATCCAAAGAGCTCTCCCCATCAAAATTTGAGTAAAAACACATCGAGATATGTCGAAAATACGAACAAAAAGGTAGTTTTTTCTTTTCTTCCTCCAAAATTAAGAAATATTATTTTATTATTTTAACTATTATTTTATTAATTTTTCTTACGAGGCCCATTTTAAGTTGAAATTTCCTCTAATGTGGTGGTAGACCCACAAATCTATTTTATTTTCATTTTGATCATGATATTAGAATTGAATTTTTGACATGTTGTTTCCTATGCACTTTTCAAACATAGACATATATCCCATTGTCTGATACTCTTTGTTAATGGTTTTAAGGCTCCAGGTATTTTATTTTCCCTGGTATATAATGCATGTTACATGAAACATACCCATTTTCCTTTCTTAGGAAAAACTACAACCGAAACTCTATGTATTCCCCATCCACGTGCAGCTTTCAACTACATGCTTAATTTTCCAGCCTCTATAAATTTCTTTGGATCTTTTTTAGTTTCATGTTGTGAAATTATCATAGTGGCCACACCACTCACTAAATGGGATGGAAAACTTTCAGAATATAAGTTGAGAGTTTCTTATGATATTGGGCATGGTTTTAGGGTTTTTGATGTTAATATTGGGTGTTTAGACATGTTTTGGAAATCATGTAGAACCTTAATTCGACTATCCATTGTTGAGAGGAAAAAGATCAAACAAATTTCTATATTTATCAATTGAATTTAACAATATTTGTGTAGATATACTCTGAGTTTTATCAAGTGTTTGGAGTTTCTTCTCTTGCTTTTGAAAAATGATCAAGTAGTGTCAAGTAGCGAGTGTTTAGCCATGTTTTGGACATAATGTAGAACTTTGATGTGACTTTCCATTGCTGAGAGGAAAAAGGTCGAAGGAAGAGTGGAAAACTAGTGTTAATTTAGGAAAGGAATGTGATCTTTATGATGTTGATTACTGTGGGTGAAGTAATGTGCATCCACAATATACATGAAAGAGGCAAGGTGCATTGTAGAATGCATGTGGGGTATCATGTCAATATACTAGGTAGAAATATAAATCGGTATAAAAAATGTGAACGAAAAAATGGGTACATGCTATATATAGTGAAAACAGGGTTTTTTTAAACTGGGAAGGCATATTGGGAGGGGGTATTTTCCAATATTTTTTGAAAATAGGGGTATTGTTTCATATGCCATGAATGAACGTGTTATGTCATGGTTTCACTACATGGTGACCCATTCCTTTTATATGTTTAATCTAGAAATCATATTCGATAAGGAAAGATAACCATATTGCTATCCTTGAGTTCATATTGTGTTGATCAAACAAGTATTTTAAACTTATGTTATCAGACATTAATAAAAATATTCTATCGATTAGATGATTGTACCACATTTTCAAGGCATTTATTATAGAATCCAACTCTAAATTGTAGGTAGCATAATTATTTTCATGTATTTTTAACTTTCTTGACTCATATGTTATTGCATGACCTTCTTGCATTAATACTCCACCTAGGACCTCGTTGCATGCATCGGTGCATATAACAAAGTCCTTATTTGGATCTGTTATTTTTAAGATAGGTGCAGTGGTTAATAATTGTTTTAACTTATTAAAGTTTTGTTCATGTTTTAAATTCCATACAAATATTTATCCCTTTTTCTGTAAGGATGTGATGGGATTCATGATATTCAAGAATCCTTTTATGAATTTCTGATAATAACTCGTAATCCCCATGAACGATCATACATCCAATAAATCCTTAGTAACAGTCCATTCGATTGTTGTTCTTATTTTCTTAGAATCCACTGATATCCCTTCCTTGGATATCACATGGCCTAGATACTATATTTTATCCTTCAAGAATTCACATTTATTGAATTTAGCGTACAATTTGTCCTCTCTTAGAACTTGTAACATTATCTGTAGATGTTTTCCATGTTCTATTTTTGTTTTTTAATAAATAAAGTATGTATTCTATAAATAAAACTATGAATTTAGCCAAATATTTACTTATGAAACTGCTCATTAAACATATAAAATATGTTGGAGCATTTTTTATCCCAAATGGAATAACTACAAAATCATAATGCTCGTAATGGGTTTTGAATGTAGTTTTAAATATCCCCTTATCTTTAATTTTGACTTTATCATATCCAGATCTCAAGTCTATTTTTGAGAATATCGCTGCTCTATGCATCTGATTGAACATATCATCTATGCGGGGAAATGGATATCTATTTTTAATTTTCATCTTGTTTAACTAATGGTAATCTATACATAAATGTAAGGTACTATCTTTCTTTTTAACAAATAAGTTAAGTTCTCCCAAAGGGGATACACTTAGTCTTATGTAATTCTTATCTATTAACTCTTATAGTTGTATTTTTAATTCATTAAGTTTTAGGATGTTCATCCGGTAAGGATTCTTTCAATTAGGTACAACTCCTGGTAATAATTCAATAGTAAAATTCAATTCTCTTTTCGGAGGTAATCCTGGAATCTCTTTCAGGAATACATATGAAAATTATTTTAAAATTGGTATATCATCAAATTTCAATTTATCTTCTTTATTCGTGTGTTTTTCATTCATTACATGCACATAAAAAAATTTGCAACCTTAACACATAAAATTTTTCATTTGCAAAGCTGAAATTTGTCTAACAAAAACTTTTCTACGTATTCCTTTCACTATAATTGTTTCTATGTTTTCATCTAAGCATTTAAATGTTTTCTCAAAGAAATTTAACACCACTCTGTGTTTTTGTAGCTAGTCCATACCTATTAAAACATCATATGACCCTATAGGTAGCACATTTAATTTCACTTAAGTTTTAAATAGACTCATAAACATTTCAAAATATTTAACATAGATAACTACCTTTCTCTTGGTTCTCTTAGCTAATTGAACTAGCCAAGATTTTTCAAATGTTTTTAAATGCAAGTTACAACTTTTGCTATACTAGGTGACACATATTTTAAACTAGCACTTGGGTCTATCAAACTAGAAATGGAATTTTTATTTATCATACCTTCTAGTTCCACCATGGATGTTAGGTGTTCATCTTGTCGATTCTCCAAAGTTGCATTACATCTCGGAATCTCATTTGCTACATCACCAATAGTTGCTTCTTCCTGTATTGTATGCACATTGTTGAATTCCTCTTTATGTTTGGACACTCCTTTGCATAATGAGGTCCTTGACATTCTAAACATTTTACATGTTTTCTTTGTTCATTATTTTTACCGTGATTGGTGGGTATGTCCTTGTTCTTTTCTGCTGTAAAATTCTGTTGTGAATTACTTTTAAAGTTTGTTCCTTGGTAAGTATTCTTAGAATAGTTTCGAGAATTATTTCTGAAATTTCTATTGGACTTAAATATTTTCCTTCTTTGTTCAAAATTATTGGTTCTTTTATCCTTCTAGTTAGGCAAACCCTCTCTTTTATTTTTACTTTGTTCATAACAGAAATTATCCCTACTCATTGCTTCCTCAAGGGTTTTTGGATTCTCGTATTCAATTCTAACCTTGAAGCTAAAAGATAAACAGCTCAGAAACCTTTGTATCTTAGGCTTTTCATCAATGATATAAGGTACGTATCATAATAAACTTAAAAATTTACTACTTAGTTCCTTCATAGACATTGAACCTAACTTAAGACTGTAAAACTCCTTAGCACTTTCTTCATACTATTGTTTAGATAAAATATTTCTTTTAAAGTATTCATTAAAAGTCCTCCAGGTTACATACTTTTCTTTAATGTTTTTCACTCTTTTTATATCCTTCCACCATATATAATATTTTTGCGTTAGGTTATAGATAGTTCTTCTAGGTTTGAACCTATCTGAGTAATTATAGATTTCAAAATACTTTTTCATACCTGATATCCATGCCTCAGATTCTTCTCCTTTTTCTACCCCACCATTAAACATAGTGGGGTTGATCTTCTTAAAATATCCTAAAATTTCTTCATAAGATTTATATTTTCTCTTTTTAGGACTCTTGTCGCTATCACTGCTTTCAATGGAAGATTTATGCTTCTATCTGTGTGACCTAACATTAATTCCTGAAGAGGAATTAGTTTCATTATTAAATAATTTTAAATTTTTGCATTGACACTTGTAGGATAGGTCCACATTCAGATTCATGTTCTATTATTTTATCCTTTCCTTCATTATGTATTTTATACAACAATATTTAATTTAATTCTTCGTGTTACTTTAGGATTCTTTCATTATCTTCCTTAACATTATGTAATCCATCCTTTAAGTCTTTTACAGTTTGAAGTAATTCAAATGGTTGATTATTTAGTTCCACATATAAATTATCTGGCTTATTATGATGTGATCCGTCTTCAGTAGATGTTGCTACTTCTTCCATTTTCTCCAAAATAAAGATTTATATTTCTATACATAAATAAAATTTTTAAACATAGTTAGTATTTTTGTTTTCCTATTTTTGTATGTGAGTTGAGCCAACTTCAGGCCTAGTGTTTGAAAACTCACTCTGATACCACATGTAACAACTCCAAAGTTTCCATAAGTAAAAAAAGAAAGATATGGAGGGATTTAAATCAAGAAGACTTAAGCTAGTTTTCACAAAACTCATAAAAATTTATTGTAAACCCTACAATACACTTTTATCCTAGGATTTAACTTAACCATTCGAATATGGAACCTCTAAAATGAAACACATCGCACTATAAAGGTATATAAGTTTACTTGTCTCAATAGTTAATGTGTCATGCTTTCTTTGTCGTAATTTACGTTTTAAGTGCTTAACTTGTTCTATCAAAAGATGGATGTCGTCATTTTGGATATTCTGCTTACATACCCTATTTCAATGCTAGGGTTACAGGTTTTCTTTGAGGTTTTACTTAGAATATTAAGCTAATGTAGTTCCTACTTTGTATTTATGCAAGGATTTCAAGAAAATTTATGCCACCCTAGAAAACCTAATAACTAACAACCTAAAGTGAAAATTCAAGACTAAAGCATAAACCAAGTAGAAAGGGGATTTTATAACCCAAATGCGAGAAGTTTTATACTATGCTTTAAACCTAGTTCAAAATACTTATACCCATTATTTTTATACTAGGAAAATCATTTTAATTATAGAAGAAAATGGGTGTCGAGGAATGATCTACGTGGAGGTAACTGGGAAAGAAAAATTCCCACATGATTTAGCTTTGTAGTGACGTCCAGCTGGAAGGAAAGTTAAAACCCTATGGAACCCCACAAGGGTTTAACTGTCTTCGTTAAATTTTTTGTGTATTTTCTGTGTTGTGGGAAGGCTGAGGAGAGTCGAAGGCTCTCGACCCTTCCAACACTTGAACTCTATGAATTCCCACACTGCTCACCAGTGTTATTCCAACACCATGCCGATGGTTGTGACTTCATTCTTTGGGTCTTCGTTGGGATAAATCGTGCCTAAGGTAATGTTTAATCCTTCGCACTATTTTTTTTTCAGTTTTGTAGCATTTCATTTTAGTTTTAGTTTTGATTCAAATAAAATTTCAAACAAATTTTTTAACCTCTGTGCATTATTGTTTTGCGGATGTTTCTTGAGGGTTTCCACTATCATTTGAATCTTGGCTTGGGTCGAGGCTACCGACGTCAAATTTTTTTTGGTAAGACCTAAAGCCCTAAACCCTGTGGTCCTTGATGACATGGGAAAGCTGGAATAGGGTTTCTTTTCTAGTTCTGGTTTCATTTTTGGAGATGCAAGGCTTTGCCTAGCCCTTTCTATTTCATGGTAAACATTCTGGTTTTTTGGTATAGATATGATGGTCCTCCAAAATTCTTTAGGCTTTGAAGAACATTGACGTTTGGGTCTCTAATTAGTTTGCAAACTATGTGTCTCATGGGAAGTTGTATCATAGTTATTTTGTAACTCTTACTATAAATTTTAACAAAGTTTTTAAGGCATAAAAGCCACTTCGTTTTTCTCTCTATCTTGGTTTAAACCTTCGTGTTTTTCTCGGTTCATCTATGTTACTGATATAATGTTTATTGTTTACTCTATATGTTTTTATTATTCATTGATTGAGAAGAATGTTTGCTAGGATATGATTTTTGCATTAAATAAGATGAAAGGACTATCATACTATTTTTAAACTAATTACGTCCCATTTCGAAATGCTTATGGCCTATTCTTTTAAAATGATTACGGCCAAACTGTTACAGCCTATCAGGTTTTAATTGGTTTAAAGCTTAGATACTATTGGTGTAGCTTTTTAGGTATTATTACTTGGAAATCCTTATAGGCCTTGAACTCTCGACCTGTATAAAGAAATATTATAGAGTTTGTTCTTTTTTTTATAAATGTAAACCCTTATTTAAATTTTGTTTGAATCTGTGGATTGATTGAATCTATCACTATGTTAGTCGTAAGTGTCAGATATTTAATAAAAATAAATGGGTATTTCATCCTTACATCCTTCGAACCCCTAAATTGTGTGAACAGTCTAAAAAAAGATATTACCCTTTTTTTAGAGTTGTATCAATTCTTTAATTCGTTAATATGGAGTGTTTACCCTCAGTCATTTTTTTAAAAGAAGATAATCCTTTCCACTATAAGGAAAGTGATACTGAGTATTTTATTTATATTAATCCTTTTGGTTATAAGATAAGATGATGTTGAGTAATATATATATATATATATANAGAGTTTTATTAAGCTTAACTAAGGTAAGCCCTAGCTGTCAAAGATAATGTTAACCTAGGTAAAACATTCAAAATCTCTCTTAAACATCTTTTTTCACTTCTGTATAAAATTATAAGAACATTAAAAAAACGTTAAACATTTACCAATTATACACTATACATCACACTAGTTAAACTATATCTATGTAAGATAATACTCTTTCTAATTAAAATAAAATGTATTTTATCATTTCTAGAATGAAAATCTTGTAATATCCTGAATTTTGACCTAACACCTATGGGAAGAATCCCCATTGATTATGATGTTACTTTGATGTTTAGTTGGTATATTGGGTCTAAGACCCCGCTACATATGAACATGATGGTTTGTTTGATATATTGGGAATAATACAATTGCATATGTTTTATATCTATGAGTTCATGTGTTGGGAATGGACCTTGAATCACATAATTGATGAGATGTTTTTTTTCTTCAGCGAGGAGCTCTGGAGCACATGTGTAATTGATGTTTTGTGTTGAGCGAGAGGCTCTGGAGCACATGAGTATATATATTGTGTTGAGAAAGAATCTCTAGAACACATGAGTTATGAGACCTTTGTGTTGAGCATGAAGCTCTGAAGCACATGAAAAGATAAATTGGAAGTGTTCGGCATAAGCCCTTGAGCCTATTATAATTTTTGTACCATTTTGATCTTCGAGCAATTAGTTCTGAATTATGATTGCTAGTAAAATGAGAATGAATATACAAACTAAACAAAACAAACCACATAGGAAACAAATGAGTGTGGATCAGGAATTTACAGTATCATTGTCATTAATTAAATATGGTATTACAATAGTTTTTATAATGGAAGAATTAGAATGCATTAGGCATCAATTTGAATCTACCAACTGCATCTAACTATACCTTACTGACTAGATAAATCATGGTCTCTCAATCAATATTGGATTCAAATAGATCAAGTCCCAGATATCCAACCAACTCATACAATCAGTGATAACTAGTTATCTCAGTGCAACTCAGTGTGGTAGGTGGGAAAAGGAGCCTACTCTACATGCAACCATGGTTTAGCCATGCATAACTAGTGCTAACTAACTGATTGTAATCTAACTCAAAGTAACTTGAAGTTAACTAAGACTAACTACTTCCAAATCCAAATAACTGATGGAGGTTGGTGTCAGGACTCCCAATGGATCCTAAAATGTAGTGATTGGTCTAGGAGGTGCCCAAATTGATGCATGCACATGTAGTAAGTAGCAGTTAACCTCTAGCAGTGTTCCCCACAATCTAGTAACTAGTACATGTGGCCCCATTAGGCCAAGTGGACCCAATGGTACTAGTGGACCCAATTAATTAATTAAGGTTCTAAGTTATGCTAAATAATCTAATGGACAATATGGTCAAGGGAGGATTAATAATCCTAACACCCCCTCTGAATCCTAACATGGAAAAATATGTGCCGTGGTAAAAATACCATAGGTCACCCAAATACAATCTAAAAATACATTAATACTGCATAATACAACTGAGGTAGGGAAAACCTCTTAGGAAAAAACCCCATCAAAAATAGGAAATGGGAATCAAGCCTTAATGCCTAAAAGCGATTTGAGAAAGGAAAATCTCTTTTTGGTTAAAGACTTGGTAAAAATATCTGCAATCTGATCCTCCATAGGACAGTAGTGCAGTGTGATGGTTCTTTCATGCACCAGCTACCGAATGTAGTGCTTGTGAACCTCTATGTGCTTTGTCCTCTGCTTCTGAAGAGGATCACTAGAAATTTTGATTATAATCTAGTTGTCACAATAAATATCCACTACAGATGAAGTATGAATCCCAAAATCTGTCAAGGTTCTATGTATCCTAACTTCCTGAATAGATTCATTCACATCTCCTTGATAGTCTGCTTCCACTGAAGAGAGTGCAATTGCTGCTTGCTTCTTGCTTAACAAACCAATTGGCTGTTGATCTTGATTTTGTCACTATTATTGGCCATTAATTTACACTTTTGGAATCACTTTTGTTACATTTTGGTATACTTTCTATCATTTAGGTTATCATTCAATCCTAGGTAGGAACACATTTAAGTGTTATGCAATTATTGGCTTAATTTCATTATTTCACATTTTTACTAGTAAATATGTAAAATTTATAGTGTGTTTAATGCATAAAGTTTTTGTGCATATTATGGTTTGAAGGAGATCCTCCATGTGGACATGCATCTACACTAAATACACATAGATCACATCCAGTCCACAATACATCCCTCCGATCAATCTGCATGCTATTGGTTGGAATATTCCCAAATGTTTAAAGAGAAAAAGGGTTTCCTGTTGTTTTGTTGTCCACGTGTCCTACTACTATGATGGTCTTTTCTCTAGAAGGGTCGGAATCCTACCCTCTCTACTTGACACCACGCTTCATAAACATGTTGACAAGGATCTATACGCCTGTAGCCCACGCGAGGAGAACCGACGCACAAATAATCAGGAAGGTGGTTGTGCACTATCGCCAGTCGTCACATGGTTGTTTGATTTGTAGTTAAGGTTGACTATTTTTGGAGAGGTCAACCACTGAAAGGATCGAACTGCTCATCCATGTAAAAAAACTATATCAATACGCCTCTAAATGAGAGTCGTGCTAGCTAGCTAGTTGGTTGATCAGTCTTTATCAAAGAATCTATCTAAACTCTATTTCGAATTAAATATAATGTTTTATTTTCAGTTGTGCATACATATCTCTGCTTTCGTGAGTGGTCGATTATATGAAGCGCGAACCTAATTGCTGAGAGAGCCCCTCAACAACCATCATTCTCCCATTTCTATGTGTTTTGGTTATTTCCCCTCTTGCAACTAAGTAATTTATATTTCTAGTCTTTGTTTGTAGTTTAGTTCTATTGTAAATTGATACGGTTTATTTCCTTGTATTCTGTAATATGTGATTGCTGTAAGTTATATAATTTATACTCTACTATTAAAATAGCTTTCATTTCCAGAATTGCAAGTGGTCGGCTGTGCAATAGTTGTTTCCAATTTTCTTTTCAGCTTGATTCTTACTTTTATAATTGCAATTAGATAGAATTTGATTAATCTATTATCTTAGGCTCGGCTCATAGCTAGATTTAGTTCTATCAATTCCTATTTATTTGTATATTAGTTGCAGATATTTTTCATTTGACTTGTTAAATAATAGGAAATAATATCTATTTTAATTAGTGTAAGTTACTCTTATTCTTTTGTAAATTTAATTATTAGAATAAGCTTAGTCTCTCTTTACTTTACCTTGCAGCCTCATATGAATAAATCAGCTCATATTAAGATCATTTAGGTTATATGTTTTGTAATTTGCATTGTTTTTCCCATTTAGACTGTCATTCAAACTGTCTCTCCAAACTGTCATCTAGACTTGCGTTCAACCATTAATATTTTTTGTTTTATTTTATGCTTATTTCAAGTACAGTCTTGTTATTTTTGAAAATATGTTACTTTATGCAATTGAACAGTAACTATATATGTCTAACTAGGACCTTATTTTAAATAATATAAAATACCTATCAAGTCCTATAATTACTCTTATCCTTTGTCACTTTTAACTTAGGTTATTCTTGGATTGGGTTTCCTTTGTCTCTGATTTCTTCATTTGTTTCTGTTGTAGGATTTGTCAATTGTATTCTTAGTTGAGTTGCTTCAATCTTATTTAATTGAATTTAGGGTTAAAGTTACTAATTATATTGTCTAAAAGGCATATTATTTTTTAAAGTATCTAGCATAATATTTGTCCTCCTTAGTTTATAGTTATTGAATATTTCCAGGGAATAGATTTAGATTTAGGAAACAAAATATCTTTATTAAGTTTTCTACTTGCTCCTTTATTAAGTTGTATACTTGTTTTTATTAAGTTTTTTACTTGCTTCCCAATTATAGATGTTTCATGCGATAATAGTATACCTTTAATTTTAAGTGGTCCATTAAAATAATCTTATTTATTAATTAATAGATTGGTTGTTAATAACATCTTTTTAGAGTCATTTGCTTATGGAATAAATCAAAATGTTTACTATTACTTGTAATTGTACACTCAGTTTACATTTATTTGTAAAAGTTAAATTAGACCTTTCTTTTGAAATCCATTTTGATACAACTCTTTCTCCAATTTTGATCACAATGAATGCATATCCTCATAATACTCAAGGGGAATGGAACTAGATAAGTTAGTTTAATCATTGTATATTTTTCAAATCTCATGTATAGTTTAGTTATTAAGTAGTTGTAATATTGTCTCAAATCATATAGTCTCTTGTGTTCATATAGTAAGAGTTTTGAGTTCATTTTATCCTTTCTCATTCACAGATTAAGAAGCATACTAATTAATTAATAGATTACATTGTAAAATATTAGTTTACCTTATTAGAATAGTACTATTTATAAATACATAGTTCATGGTTGATATAGTAGAGTAGTATAGCTTGATATTTCTCTAATATAGTAGTCTTGTTCCATTCTAATTACCTTAGTAGTTGAAATTCTGGTGTTTGACTTGGGTTTTCATTTTGAAATATCTTTTTTTTATCAAAATATTTCCACGACATGTTAGGAACATTTCTACCTTCGCACATATTTTGTGTCAACTCTATGTTTACAAACCTCGGTCTATAATTAAATATTTGGTGAATTAATTAAGACAACAAAACAACCAACATTTTTGGTGTCGTTGCTGAGGAGTTGATTCTATAAGGTAGAATAAGTAGAAATCCCTTATGTAGTTTAGCAATAGGCTAGTAGTGGGGGAGCAATAAGATGAGGGAAGAACCTACGCATCTTTTATAACAGGCGCCCCAAAATCTAACAGTAATAGTAGTATTATAGGTTTTCTTTTTAGTTTAGCTTTTCATGAACATACCTAGAGATTCGAAGGGTAGATACATTAGAACTAGTTCCCAAAACTTTGTTAAAATTCATACTAACCTTTTATGGGAGACGAAATACCCCAACCACTAACGCAGCAGAAAGGTATCGAAGAACACACGTAGGAAGTATTTGAACTTGGAAACCTAAAGAAATGATAGGAGAAGCTATACAAGATAAAGAAATATTGGCAGGAAGTTCTAAGGAGCCTATTCCTAAAGAATTTGTTGAGGGACAACCTTTGGAAATATCAACCCTCCACTAGTGAAAAAACATAACGATACAACTTTCTCTCTATTAGGGGATCCAAACTTTGTTAATTTCATTGATCCTTTTCAGGTACAAGCTCTCTTTGGAATCTCAACTAATACCTCCATCTCAAAAATTGAAACATCCACACTAGAACCTACTATTTCTATAGAACCTAATAAAGATACGGCTGACAACTCTTCTTATCGAAGGGATATTTCCCCCCAAAAAGAACGTTGCAACGCCCCATTATCACCTTGAAAGGAACCTCATAGGTACATAGTATTTCAAAAACAAACCTACATGGAGAGACGAGGAGAAAATGAAGATCATGACGAGGTTAGAAATGACGAAGGAGAAGGAGAGAATCAAACTGAGGCTACTTTCAGGTTCCCTATTCTAGACACTACACATGATGTAAATATGAAAAACATCCTTCCTTCCTCCTTACCTACTTTCTATGGGAAGAATAATGAATACCTGGACACATTTTTGTTCGAGTTTGACATCCTCTGTAGAAGCTATAACTATCTACAAGATGCTCACAAATTAAAACTTTTCTCTGCTACACTGAGAGACTCTTCTTTAATATGGTTGATGGGATTAGGAGAATATAGTAGCAGGACTTGGGAAAATATGAATCCCACATTCTTGCGGAAATATCAAGAGTATTGCAAACCAAGAGACTCTCGAAATGATATTTTTAAGATACAGCAACTCAAAGACGAGAGGTTGGAAGGTTATCTCGAGAGGTTTACTTATACATTACATAAATCTAAATATAATGACCTTCGAGAAGATGCAGCAAAGACGCTCTTCCTTAAAGGGATCTCAGAAGACCTGGTAGAAAACCTTAATATCATGGCATCTGCAGATATCTCCCATAAACCTTTTGCACAAATTGGGGAGATGTGTAGGAATTAATCTAGAAGTAGGGGGAAAGCTGGGAAAAATATTTGAGAACCCTACAATAGGAATCTAAAAGGAAACACCTCCAGTTCTAGAGGAGTCACAAGGATAGAATTAGGGAACCTATTAGAAAAATTCAAAACTAATATTTTAGGAGCAATGGGTTCCCAATTAGATGCATTACAAGCTAATAAGAGGCAAGAGGAAGAACATGCAGCAATGAGAATTTTCTATCCAAGATGCAAGACTAATAATCCCCAAAGGGAATTCCCCTTGAACAACATCTTCGTATGTCACATCTATACAGATGACCATACAATACAAAAGTTCCCATCATTTCCGAGATTGCAAGCCATATATAAAAGTGGGGAAATTGGTGAAACATATAGGAATCCTCCTTACCAATCAAGAGACCAACCACCATATCAGAATTTGTCACCACACCCCCCACCCTATTATCAACCCTACCAACCACCTCCACAATGGCACACTTGAAGTTGGCAGCATTGGCCACCCCAGTATCCTCCTTCTCCTCATTTTACTCAGCATACGTATTGGCCACAGGGATGGAGATGACAAGCATATCCCTAGTAACCACCTGTCTCTGCACCTAATCATCCTTATCCTCATCATCTAGCCACTACCTAACAAATTTTACCTGGGTTTGTGCCTCTAGTGCCCCTTATTGCGAAACAACCTCATCATTTCCAGAATAAAATCCCCCCATGACCTACATTGTTACCTGCACAACCGATACCTAACCCAAACAATAAGCCATCTCAATATCTTAACTTCATTGAGTTGCAAACTCTTCCATCCTATGTCATTTCGACTATGCCTGTGCACGCGATCCAATTACAATATGGAAGAGTCGTGAATAATAAATCCAAGTCATTAGTCATCATTCATGAAGAGAATGAAGAGGAAAAAAATTCTGATGAAGTCATGAATGATGCCATTTTGTAGGATGTGGATCTTCCAAATATTCCAACACATGCCCATCCTCAGCAAGAACCAACTCAAGAACAAAGAATCCTTCCATTTATGGAACGATTAGCAATAGAAAAACCTGTAATCCATCTTGAGTATGACATTTTAAATGAATTAAAAAATGGATGTGTCAAGATCCCTCTATTACAAGCTATTAAGGACATACCAATTTATAGATAAGTAATAAAGGAACTTTGGATTAAGAAACTAGGAAAGAAACAAAAACACCGCCCACTATTCATGTTATAGGAGAGATGTCTGAATGTATGAGTGACCAGTCTAGAATTGCAAAGTATACAAATCCAGGGAGCCCAGTAGTAACTATTATTGTAAATAATATTTCCATAGAAATTACACTTATCGATTTAGGATCTGGTATTAATATGATGGCCACCACATTTTTAGAAGTTTTACAATTGGGACAATTTCTCCGATCGACCCCTTTAATTATGGAACTAGAAGACCGTACTATGGTGAGACATGTTGGGGTTCTGGATGGCATTGTTGTATTAGTATATTCATGGGATTATCCTATTGATTTCATGGTAGCAGAATCAAACACTAGTACAAAATGAGGAATTAGCTACTAGGTGACTAAAAATTCTAGTCACCACAGGTTTTCCAAGTGATTTACTACTAAATATGAGCAATTTTGATTGACCCAACTATAAATGACTAAAATTAACGACTAATTTAGTCACCAGTTAACAAATATGACTAGATACTAAGTGACAGAGGTAAAAATGACCAAAGAAAACGACTAATTTAGTCACAACATAAAAAATGGCTAGCTAGAAGAATATGAATTAGTCATTTATGTTAGTCATTTTTAATTGTGTCTTGGAAAATTGCAAATTTGGCAATGAAGTGTAATTTTTGTAAGTTGTCTATCTTCTATTAGTAATATTAGTTCCATGCACCTCTATCTTCATAGATCCAACAAAGCAATAGCATGAATTTTCTGTTGACCATCTTTATCCCTGTTGCACCATTGAAGCAAACCCGGTTAAGCGCATTCTGAAGGAAAATTATGTTCCTACATCAATTAAGAATTAGGTACTAGAACCAGTACCATATATATCATTACCTAGATAGAAGCATCATAGCCCTACAACCCCTCGAGAACCGGTCATTCGAATGCACCTCCTCCACATAGACTTACCAAATGCATCCAATGCATGGCCAAAAAAACACGTCAACTTTGTATTTTCGGGCTGAAGGTATCGTTCAACCCCTGCTCCCCTGTTTTTGCACTCAATACCCTATTTTTGCAGACAATAAGCCGGTTCAGGATCTCGCAGTGACCAGTTGGAGCGCTTCAAAGGTATGGTTCTTGCCGCTCCGATTGTGTTCATCACTCCAATCAATAACCAGTTGTTATGTTTTTTTACAAGTCTCAATGCTGCTGAAGTTACTGCTTCCACTTTATGCTTGCATTTATCACCATATCCAGCCTATGCACTCATAACCATATACATTTTGAGCTTTCAAGCTGGGAAAAGCATGAGCACCCTCTTGCAATGCCACTATTTGCAAAGGTCACTGGTTTTTGCACATAGACATTCCTCACACACTCCAAAGGAAAACTGAAGCAAACATTAGAAGAAGTGATTAAACTTTGCAATGAGGTTTACTTATTTCTTAGATTGTGGAAAGTTTTCTGTAATGGAACAGAGATTGTGCCCCAAAAGTTTAAAATATTCGAATCATCCTGGTGTTGGAATCTGATACCATATATAGATTCTTTGATGGGGCCGAGCATGATGGAAATTGTGGTATTGGCATGATCCTGTGTATATATGACTCTCATAGTTTCAAGCTAAGGATGGGTGTTGGGAGTGGCACTAATACTTTTTCTGAACTTTTAGGCTTATGGGGGCTTTTATGGTTCGCAAAAAAAAAAAATTCTCTAGCTTTCTATTTTTGGCGAATCAAAGGCCATAATTGATTGGGCTAGAGGTCTCACCAATTTGAAGTCACTGAGTTATGATTGTTGGTTGAAAATGATTGGGCTCCTAAAGAATTGTTTTTATTTCTTTATCCTTCAGGCACCTGTACAGGGAGTTCACTTATGACGCAGACAACCTATCAAATATTGCGATATGAGACTGCCCTGGTATTCTTCACTTATGTAAGTACTCAATTAACAGAATCATGATTACTGAAGGTCGCTTTACCTACTTCTAGTTTGTCCATTTTGGTTTTTCCTTGGACTATTTTAGGTTGTATCTGCATGACAACTCTCTAGAGCCCTGCTATTTTTTGTCTCACAGTTATTTTGTCTTTTCCGCATTCTTGCTTTCTATAGCTTGATGGGTAGAATCCCTCTCGTTTATTTTTGGATATTGTAATGTTTTGCCCAGGGATTCAATATTGTCTTCTATCATACTTTGAAGGGGATTTTCCATGAACAACTATGATGTAATTTTGATTCTTATGAATAACAAATTACATATTTTTTTACAATGAAAAAAAACCATTAATATAGAAATATTCCACCATGTTTCTTTCTATATTTAGAAAAACAATTTAAAAAGCTATATTTTAACAAAATATATAATCTAAATTTCAATAAGTTATAACAAAATATACAATTTATATTTCAATAAATACAGATTCCATATTTTTTTCATTTACACCTTGGAAAATACACAATTTAAAACAACCTATTTTTAAAAATATATAATATATATTTTTATGTATAAATTTGTTTCCATTTTTCTTGTTATCTTTGAAAATTTAATTTTTTTTTGTTGACTAGTCAATTTTTCTCTATAAAACCAAATACCTTCAAAAATAAAAAATAAAAATAATCAAAAGTTAAAATTAACATTGTTTAATATTTCTATATATTATTAATATTACTAAAAAAATACTTAAAATCATTTTTAGTAATATAAATTAAACTAACCAAACACAATTATGTCTATACCAACATAACCTATATTTAAACCTTACCACGTTATAATTCCATAGTTCAAACAATGGCATTTTTTATGTTATATGGTTATAACACATAAAGTTTGACATTACCGCTTGCATACAATCTCTTCGTGGCATGACCTTGGATAAAGATACGGTTAAGATTTATGATGTGGCATATAATAATATAACAATCCACATTATATTGGTATGGTTTTAATGGATATAAACATATTTCTTTGTGATATGTTTTCAACATTGGCGCTTATGGTTTAGGCTCCACATTATACCATATTATACCATATGGTTTATATATAGTGTTATATCATATGATTTACATTATATTGGTATGGTTTTAATGGATATAAACATATGCCTTTGTGATATGTTTTAAACATTGGCGCTTATGGTTTAGGCTCCACATTATACCATATGGTTTAAATATAGTGTTATAACATATGATTTACATGGATTCATGGTGACTTTGGGTTTGGTTACTAGGCTTAATCCAAAAGAAAACAAAATAAAGAGGTATTAGGTATGCTTTTTCTTGGACATGGATTGCATCCACACCTGCTGCTGCGAGTAGCGTCACCCGTCAATGATAAGCTCTGTGAGTACATCTAATTCCACCTATATGCCTTGCCTTCAGACATCCTTGTTTTACTGCTTTAGACACCATCTAGGTATGGATATGTTGCACCTACATATTGGAAAGAAGGATACGATATGATGTGCCCATCCCTAAATTATATAGAAAAGGTAGGGGTTCTTTTCCTACCTGACCAATTGGAATCCACACCACTATGTATGGCACACGATCCCCTAGTAAACTGCTATAGAGCTCCTAACGCTTCTGCAGACCAGAAAGATATACCTGAGATAATGGTGGATGCCCTATTGCAGACCAGGGGTTTTTATGCAATGAAGTGAAGCTTCATTTAGTTTTTGGTTTATTGAGGGCAATGACATTAGTGCAGACAAGCGGAGCTAATCCTGAGAATGGATCAGAGAATTTACAAATCCGGGGTTGTGGTCACTGAAAATGAAACCCTTGCCCCATTGTATGAATCAAAACTCTACCCTACTGTGTTGAATACTTAGGCTAAGAGGACTAGATTTACAAGTAATTTGTCTGAATCTAAGAAGATGCTTGAAGACACATCTAAGAAGAGTAAATGGAGTTGGAATTCAGGCAATTCTAAACATGGTGATGAGATTGGTGTAGGTGGACAGAAATTTAAACTATCAAATATAGGTATTGAGCTTCACGTTGGGTCTCCACTGCCTTCAGAATGGCATCAATGTTTAGACCTTCAGGTTTGTTCTGTGTTTTTCTTGATTATCTATTGTGTTTTTCTTTTATTCATGTTTATTTTCTTTGTGGTGGATGTGGTGGAGATGAAATGCCTAGATCATAATTTCCTTATAGTAACAGAGGATTGATACACCTACAGATGCACTAGAATAGGCCATAAGGATTAAATCTATTATTGGATATCCCATGATTTTCACAAGTTGCAGCCCCGAAAATAGGTCAGACCTGCCCAGGTTCATAATAATATTGCTATGTTTACAGATAAAACTTATGAACTAGCAATTCCAAGGGTTGGTAGACCAAAAATGTTGTGTACAGGATTTCAAACTGAAATTTATAATATCTAATAATTGCCTCGCTTCAAGGTTCAAGGGAGGGACCCAGAATCTTTACTTTCCATGCAGGACCCCTTCCAGAAACACTTACGAGAGGAGTTGTGCAATTCTTTACCTACTGTTGCACCTCTTTTTTCGTAGTAAACTATAATGCTTTCCCAAATACTAAAACTACCTAATCTGCTTAATATTGTTATACTTGTAAGATTCATGAGCAGCCCCCAGGAATTGTAAGACTCATTTATTAAATTTGGGTATTACAACAATCTCATACAGAAATAAGCTTTCCATTACTCGGAGAATCCAACCTTTTAACAAACTAATTCAGAATATATAGAAAAGGAGAAGGAAACTAAATATAGAATTGGAAAATTAATTCCTAAATTTCTGCTAACAATCTGAGAGCTTCAAAAGATATCCTAAATAAATTCAACTGCATTCTATCCTATTTCTAACTTAACTCTTCCATTGATAGCAAAGCTAACTCGATTATTTTCGGAACTAGTTCACTAAATTGATTGCGACTAACCTAAACATATGGAGATTCAATTAAGGGAAACCCACTCCCTTTTATAAAATTTAGAATCTTAATTTTCGAATGCCCACATTGCAATTTAAGAGTGATTCCCCTGCATCATTTATCCTTAGTAAAAGATCTAGAGTAACCTTGGTAAGCAACACTACAACTTTAGGAGAAGAGAGATCTGTAGTGCTTTGGAGAATAACCCAATTGTCAAAGAAAGAACTAGTACTAATTTGCCAGGTGTGAGAGGTGTGAGTACCTCCTAAATGCATACTAATTCACCATATGTGAGAGGAAGTGCTGTTTTAATTTTGGTAAAAAATTAATAATGTATTTTTTATGTTTAGCTATTTCTATAAGTCGTTGTTAATTTTTTCTTAATTTTTCTAAAGGTTGAACTTTAAAGAAATTGGTTTCTAAACACAAATTTTAATTGCAAGTAATATGGATATGGTGGGTGTATATTGCATAATGTTAGAGGGTGTCATTTATGATTTGTGTTATATACGGAAACCTACATCCATTTTTCAATAGTGCTCACAAGTGTTTGTCGATCCCAAGAGTTAATACATTCGATGTTTGTACTTCATGTATAAGTCAATGTGATCAAGTGGCGATGTTGTTAATCAATCCAAGTATGCGTAAAGATTCGATGCCGATTTTCATTATGCTACTCCATGCAATCGATCCCAGAGTTGATACAGTAGTCGACGCCTTCTTATGAAAGGAAATATTTGTTAGAATATTTTTATTGAGGGCGATTCTTACAAACCTTGGTGCCATGATCAGTTTTATCTCCAGGTGCCTATTTCATCAATTTTATCGATTTAATTGCTTAATTTTCCATTTCGCCTTTGCATTTGCTGTTGGGAGTTGATTGTTTCACGTAGGCCCGAGCACCTTGCATAAATTTATTTTTTGAAAGAAAAATGGCAAAGCAAAGTCGGAGATTAAAATTACGTGAAACGACGTCAGTTGCACCAGCCAGTGGATCAAGGACAAGGGCTGATAATCCATGGAGGGACAATGTGAATCCAAAGAGAGTCTCTTTAGACAATGAACCACAGAGCCGTGTTGTTCCACCTGTTCAACAATATAGGAAATGTGTTCCTCTTTCCAATTTGACAAATCAGGCATCCACCCAATCTAAGCATGGCGTTCCCCATAGCCAGGTGAAAGCATTTTCCAATTTCTGTCCAAATGGGTTTTCTTGGTTTTGGCATTTGTATTCAGAGAATGCAAGGGTTTTAGGGTTTTTTTGGGTATTTATTCTAATTTTATTGGGCAGTTTGCTTTTGAAAATTTCTGTCTGAAATTGTAAAAAAATGATTACTTTGTCTTAAATGGATCTATTAGCCAATCAACATCTTCAAAAACCAGGGCTAGAGGGACTCCCAGCGGCACAAGAGACTCTGAAATTCAAAAGGTTCCTACAAAATCCTCTATTCCCAGACACCCTGCAAAAACCGATAATGTTGGTCTAAGGGTTTTGAGAAACATTGTGGTCTGTAGTATCTCTGGTTCCTCTAATCCGAACAATAGGATTTCATTTACAGGGGGAAAGATTTCAAATACAACTACTTCTCATTCTTCATTTATTACAGAGGCTCTACCCATCGAGGGAAATGCCTCAGATATTGCTTTACTAGAGTAGAAACCCTTGCAGAACCTCTACATATCAAAGCATCATTTAAAGTCAAAACCATTGGAAGGTAATTTTATGAATAAAATTTGTTTGCTTCATCGCTCATGTGCTATGTGACTAGAAACCTAACTTGGGGGATCATTTCTTGTTCCCACTCTTTTCCTGACCCTATATTTGTCCATTACTAATCAAATTTATATGTATAATATAGAGGGTGTTAGGGGAGTTGTTTTTTATTCCCCAAATCCAGGGTTCATTTCTTGTTTATGTCCCATACTTGTTCCCGCTCCTGTCCTGACCCTATTAAAGTGTATTACCAATCAAATTTATATTCATAATATGGAGGGGGTTGGGGGGAGTTCATGCTTTTATTACCCCAAATCCATTAGACCCATTTGTTGTTCCATTCATTGTTTCCCATTTCTGGAAAGATAGTTCTCACAATTTGAAGGGTTTTAATTTTTTTTTCACTATTCAATGTGAGCTACAATTTCTTGTATGCTAACTGTTATAACAACGATACTTATTATAGTCCACCTATTTGAAGAAATGACTATATCTACCGATGTTGTTCATATGTGAGATATAATTATCACTGCTAGTTTTCTCTCAATAAATGATCAGTCTTTTAAGCACCTGCTAATGCCAATTACAACAAAGAAAACAAAATTGCTTAAGGATGCCCAGAAGCACCTGCTAGTACATATTACAACAAAGAACCAAGGCTGTGAAGATGCCTAGAAATAAGGCACAACAGTTTGTTTTATAGGCATCCTAATCTATGCTTGCTAAAGAAAAAGCATGATATATTAGTAGACAAAAAGATTCATGAATCATTTGTTATACACCTGAATGGCACCTCTCCGTTCGAGTGCTGATATCCCTCATGTCAGCACACAAAAGGACACTTATGGATTGAGGTTAGCCTATTTTCACTATACCTTGGCTCATGATGAAATGCATTCCCTATATACCCAGCTAATTACTTTGCCATTTAGCCATGTTGGGATGTATTCGCAACTCTCATGCTTGACAACTCGCGAGTCATTCACGGGTCTCCTTTACAGCAAGTCTCGAATCCTTGTATTCGCGGGTTGCGCTTATACATAGTCGTGAATCATTCGCGGGTTGCTCTACTACATACCTGTGAATGTGCTCCTTAAAATGAAAACACAAAATCATGCGCTAATGGGAGTTTAGTTAAGTTATTTTACTTAATCTCCCTAACTGCTACAACTTCCACAACCTTCGAGAACTGCCTTATTTCACCCATATAAATACAGGCCTTGGGAAGGGTTGTAGACACTTACACTTGGGAGCAAAGTTATGCTGGTGGATTGTTTACAGAAGTATTTGGAGTAGTGAAACTCAGAATCCTTTGGTGACAGAGGATTCCTTGTCTCAGACATTTGGTTGTACTCTGAACTTTCTCATTATTGATAATAAAGAGATTACTTCTTCCACATGTGTCTTATATATCTTGGTTTGATAATTGTTTATGTTCCAGTATTTCATATTTAAATTATCTAACCTGCTAACATATATACATGAATCATACTATATCTGGAAGATTGTCTCTGAATAGGTGAAAGAGGAGTGAACCTTGAAGACTTTGGAAGTGGAGCAGATCAGAAGAGGACTAGCAAGGATCAAACGTCATTTAACAAGTAAGTTCTTCTAACCTTCCTATTTCCTATTCTGCACTTTAGAATTCAATTGTCTGCAAGTGTTTGAGTATGTTGGTAACCCCCGACCTATGATTATTAGGTGCATAATCCCTTACAACAGAACTGGCGACTCCACTGGGGAGGCCTAGAATGTTGTAGGTCATTTCTGTTATCCTGACCAGTTTTGCTTGTGAGTCTGCTTGTGGTTTGTTATCCTGGATCTTGCTTGTTTCAGCATTTGATGGTCTTAGGGTTTTTCTCTGTTTTTGAGAAAGTTTTTATACCCATTCACGGGTTGTTCCATTGAACAGTCATGAATATAGAGTTGCATTCATGGGTTGTTCCACTGAACAGTCGCGAATCATTCGCGACTTGCACTGCTAGACAGTCGCGAGTACTCCTGGAAACTAGGATTATTGAGTAAAAGTTTGCTTGTTCTTTTTCTTGTTATAATTCATGTTTTCTGAAAAAGACTCTCTTTAAGAATGTTGTAGAGTGGTTTGAATACCTCAGGTGATCACATCTTAGTGCTTTTTGAAAGCCATTTGAGTCTTTTTACTTGTTTTATTTACTGTTTACATCTTGGAGTATTCTGGCCTGTTTGGGTTCTTGGTTTAAGTGTCTTAGTCCAGATCAGTGATCAGGGTCTTGGGCTCTATTTTCCAGTCTACTTTCTGACAGTTGCTGGTTTGCACTTACCTTTTTAGTCTGCATTGGTTTTGTATCATTGTTTGCACCCAAGCTAGGGTTCCTAGCCTGCTTTCCTTGCTGGTCTTTTGGTCCCGTTTGCCTGTTTGCTTCAGTTTGTGGTTTTTATACAGTTTATAAATTTCAAGTTGACTCAAACATAGTGCATTGTAGATGCATAGTAGTTTCTTTGAGCAATTTTTAAAGTGAAAACAAAACATAGTTAGTCTTTTGCATTGTGGTTTTTGCATAAGTAGTGTTTACTTCATTTTAAAATATATAATCTCAGAAAATTACAAAAATATAGGGTTAGTTTCTCTCATAGTTGCATTCAGTTCATCAATACATATTTTGAAAAAATGAAAAGAAGTTTATTTTATAGTGTTAGTTTGCTTTGAATACACCTTTTAATGTCATTTATTTCTTGCTGAGTCGAAAAAACATGCAGTACATCACTTCCACTTCCTTTTGAGTAAGAAACAACCCTTAAAATAAATGCATAAATTAAAATTTATTAGTAAGTTTTTATTTTTAGGGCCTTTTCACCTACTAGCTTAGGCTAGACTTGTGGGCTAGGGAGTGTAAACTTCCCACAAGTTATAAACTCAGACGTAGTGGACCTATATTTAGGTAAACCCTTGATTCTATCACTGTATCTGGGAAGCTCCTCTCAAACGGGAGTTAAGCACTAGGCCGCGTGGAGGCTTGGATAGAGGGGATAACCCCCCGAATCCTTGTCAAAACGTAACCCAGGTCTTTTACGCATCTGGGGATTCTGTCCTAGATAGATTTTCGGGCTCAGCTACCCTGCCCATGCGTATGAGTTCGGCTGATGACTGTCCCCCCAGACAGCTGGTATTGTCAAGGTAGCCTTAGTCTCTTGTCTCTTTAGGGTTCATACCTAGGTAAACTGGAATGTTATTTCTGGTTCACCTTGAACGGGCTTGGAAGGTAACCCTTGTGGAAAGTGCAGGAGGGTGGTGGGTGATTCGTCCGCTTGTGCCTGAGAACCCCTCAAGGACGCCAAGTAACTGTTCATCAGCTTTCTTTAGGAAAGTACATCTTTATACCCTGGTTTGATTGTTTGAGACTCTAGGATCTTTTTAGTGTGTGCTTTGTGGATTTGCTTGTGTTTAGTTGGCCTTAGGGTGTGATTAGTTAAAGTCTTAATTCTGGAGGACCAACTTGTTATAAGGTCAAGAAGGTTGAGAAACCTTCCTCCTCTTCCTGCATTGGAGCCTCCACCTTTACCCCAAAGGCAGAGATTAGGCACAGACAGTTCTTTTGAACTAGTAAGAATAAGTGAGGTTCTTGGTGAACCGGAATTGATAGCTAACCGCTTTGACTTCGACACAGTCGAGATAGAAGAATTGCAGACTGACGAGTTTGAAATAAATTATAATACTCCCTTGACTGATTTGAACGATCCAGTGATCGTGCAGGTTAGACCCTTTGATTCACCAGTACTAGGTGTCCCTGTGGGTAGAGTCATGTCTTCTGCGGGAGAAAGTTCATTTGTCTTCACCTCAAACCTTCTGGTTGAAGGGGTACTACCTCCCCCGGTTAGTACCCCTAGATCCAATTTACCTTCCACACCCTTAACTCCAGCAAGCCAGGTGGTCCAACCACCGGTTTACTCGAACATAGGTGGTACTTCTGGTGATGTGGTTACTAGGACCCCCAGTATACCTACAATTCCTTCTTCCTTCCCTTACACTACCCAGAGTGGTCTAGTAGGATCCTTGGCCTTTGTCCAAGGATTCCCTTGGAATGGGGGGCACATTCCCCCATCCAGTCCATACGTAGGTCCACCTCCTTTATATATAGGAGTACAGTTTGGCAGCAACACCTCTTACGGGCAAAGCTACCAAACCCCTATTTTGGTCCCATACACAAGCTCTCCCTTCTCTTTATTTAGTGGAGGGATACCTGCTCCAGTATTTCAGACCCCTACTTCTATGGGGACGGCCCGAACCACTTACATTGCACCTCCCACCCAAAATCCGTTGGCTTACGGATGGAATCCATTGCAAAGCAACCTTCCCACTTCACAACTGGTGTCAGGGGGAAACCCCACTTTTACCTATGGGAATTCGGGGGCAGGACCCTCTAATCCCCAAGCTGGCAGATATAGTGCACCGGTTAGGCCCAAACTTCACTTTTTGGCAACTTTGAACTTGCCAGACTTATCAAAATTGATGAACGATCTGGTGAGGCATGACCCCTTGTGGCCACCTGTTCCCACCAAACTGCCCTCGGACATCCCTAAGTTCGAAGGTAAGGCTGGTGAAGATCCTTGGGCACATGCCACCACCTTCCATATATGGTGTTATTCTAACTCATTGAACGAAGATTCAGTGAGATTGAGGCTGTTCCAGAGGACCTTGACAGGCACTGGAGAAAAATGGTACATCGAGCTGCCTTCTGCTTCTTTTAGCAGTTTCTAGGACTTGGCTACCGCTTTCCTTAGCCACTTTCAGCTTCCAGTCCATTACAATTTCGGAACGGACTTGTTTTCCACCTTTAGACAAAACAAGGCAACCCACATCTCGGATCATATCCAAGAGTGGAGGAGGTGAAAGAGCCTTATTAAAGCCACCATCCCTCTTGAGTTTCTACTAGAATGGTTCCTTAAATCATTGTTACCATACATATCTAAGGATGTCTCCACATCAGGAGTGACTAGTGAGGAAGAAGCCATACTCAGGGCCCAGCAGTTGGATTTGATTTATTCACGGTCTGGAATTTTAAAGGAAATCATCCCTGAGGCACCAAGGCCTTCTCATGAGGCCGAGAAACCAAAGCCTGGACCCCATGCCGATGGTGTGGTTGGGTCCGTAAACTCTCCCACTGTAGAGTCTTTGACAAAACAACTTCACCAATTGTCTGTCAAATAGTCTACGGCGGAGGCAGCAAAGGCTACCCCCTCCTCCCAAAGTGCAAATGTTTTTGCACAATCCTCTTTGAAGGGAAATCAATAGCCCAGCGGGAAGAAGAAGAAAGGAAAAAAGGGAGAGGGAAACCAAAATCAAAACAAGCCAAAGCCCGCAAACAATGCTGATGGGGGCAAAAAGGAAAAGAAGAAAGTCAAGTTCCCTTGTAAGTTGTGCCAAGGGGACCACATTACTCATCTTTGTCCCCTCATGGAACAAGCTCAGAAGCTGTTACAAACGCAACCACCGGCTGTCCTGAAGGATCCTTTTCCCCAAGGACAGAATTCTGCTTCAGCTTCTACCGTAGCAGGGGGTAGTCAAACTGCTCCTGACCCTAATTATATCAACATGGTATGATCCTCAACTTTGTTACAAACTAGGAACAAGAACTATGAGAAAGAGACTGATGAGAAGGGTAAAGCTGTAGGTGAACCTTCCAACCCTCTCACTATAGAGAAACCTGCAGAAATAATGCCAAAGATACCCAAAGGTGTCTTTAAGAAGACTTTTCATAACCCAAATGCCCGAGCCGCTCCTAACTACTCTATGGTTGAAGACTTGGCTTAGACTCCGTGTGCAATGTCAGCTTTGGAGGTGCTACAGAGCTGTCCCGCTCAGCGGGATGCCCTCTTAGCAGCTTTAGGTAGCATGGATTCTTCTGGTCTCACTGCGAAATTTCATCTCTCTGATGTTAAAATTCGCCTCCCTTACCATGTATCTCTATCGATAGATGTTGTCCATGGTGGTAAGACCATTGGACGAGCATTTGTTGATGAGGGATCCTCTACTTGTGTTATGTCCCTGGCCTGTTGGAAATCTCTCGGATCCCCAGAGCTGGTCCCATTAACCACTTTACTTACTACTTTTGATGGAAGGTCTTTCCATCCACATGGTATCCTGCCTGATTTCGAGATTAAGTTGGCTGGCAAAGTAGTTTCTGTTGAAGTTGAAGTGATTGATGCTCCCTTGGACTAAAATTTGCTTCTGGGTAGGAATTGGACTTATGCAATGTCTACCGTTGCATTTGTTGTCTTTCGTGTCATGGTTTTTCCACATGAGGGCAAGCTGGTCACTGTTGACCAACTTGATTTTACTCGAAAAGGCCGCCTAGAGTCTAAAGATTCCACTGTGCCATTGGTTGATAAGGCCAAACCTGTTGCACAGAGCTTTGGGGCTGGAATGTACGCATCATTGATGGGCACATTCGATATTCCAGCTCTAGTCCTTTATATCGGTTCTACTACTGTAGGGAAGTCCATTGATTCGGTGGTCGATAGGACTGATCCTTGGGTCCTCCCAACCCCTCAGGAACCAGAAGTGCCCTTATCTACAGTGGAAGTGGTGTATCAAGCTATTACCCAAACCACTGTAGATCCCATTCCAGATCCTCTTACAATATCGGATGATCTGGAAGAAGTCTATATGCCCGCATGGGTGGAAAACTCTTTACATTCCATAGATTGCTTAGACACCGTTTTACCTTCCGATGAAGCTATTCTGGAAGCTATGTGTTCGCGTGATAAGATATGTGAGGATCTTCATCACCAATCTTATTTCCTTCCAAAGCTAAGCAAGATAAAAAACCAAGAGTTTCATGTGAGACTGTCGGATGATGTTGATACACCTGTCAACCCTTTACCTAGGGAAGGAGTGTTTGCTGAGGGGAATATGGCAAACATTTCCGCCACTATACCGATCAACATCTCTGTTAAACCAGATGTCGTGGAAAATATCTATATAGGTGCAAGCTGCTCTCCGGAGGAGATTTCCATTTATACTGCCCTTTTCAAGGAATTCCGCGATATCTTTGCCTGGTCATATGAGGAGATTCCAGGAATTGATCCATCTATTGTTCAACATGAGATCCCAACCTATCCTGATGCTAAGCCAGTTCGGCAAAAATTACGCCCCGTGAACCTGCGTAAAGCGGCGGCTGTGAAGGCAGAGGTTGAAAATCTTTTGAAAGTAGGTTTTATATATCCCATTGCTTTGACTGAGTGGGTGTCCAACCCAGTTCCTGTCTATAAAAAGCAAGGCACTATTCGCGTTTGTACGGACTTTCGAGACCTTAACAAAGCCTGTCCCAAGGACAACTACCCCACACCGTTTATCGATCAAATCATAGATGCATGTGCGGGTAGTGACGTATTCTTGTTTATGGATGGTTTCTCCGGCTACAATCAAATCCAAATCAAACCGAAAGACCAACATAAAACTGCTTTTATTTGCCCTTGGGGTACATTCGCGTATAGAAAAATGCCCTTTGGATTGAAAAATGCAGGGGCAACCTTTCAACTAGCCATGAACTTTGCTTTTCACGACATAAAAACCATTGTCGAGCCTTACCTTGATGATCTTCCTGCTCATTCTCGCAAGAGGATCCAGCATCCAGATCATTTATGGTTAATTTTTGAGAGATGTAGATACTATAAAATTCGCTTGAATCCCCACAAGTGTGTTTTCTGCGTCGAGTCAGGTAGATTGATTGGATTCATTGTCTCTAGTAGGGGCATTCAGGTGGATCCCTTAAAAGTCGAGGCTATTGTAAATCTGCCTCCTCCTCGTTCACTTAGGCAACTTCAGAGTTTACAAGGAAAGTCTAACTTCCTTCGACGTTTTATCGTTAATTATGCCAAGATCACAAAAGGTTTCATGTGCCTGCTTAAACAGGACACCCCATTTGTATGGGATGAAACTGCACAACTCGCGTTTGAGGAATTAAAGAAATCCTTGTTGTCGGCTCCTTTATTATGCCCGCCAGATTACTCTAGGGATTTCATATTATATCTGGCTGCGTCGGAGTCTACCATTGGGGTAGTGCTAGTTCAGGAGGATGACAAGCTCGTTGAGATTATTATCTTAGCGACGCTCTGGTTGGTCCTGAGCTTAAGTACTCCCACGTCGAGAAGTTATCCTTAGCACTACATCTTACTGAGGACCACTACTGTAGTGGCAGATGTAAACCCTTACTGAGCTCTCAGAGGTTACAGCACTACATCTTACTGGGGACCACTACTGTAGTGGCAGATGTAAACCCTTTCCAATATGTTTTATCTCGATGCATTGTTGGGGGAAAATTCAACAAGTGGATAGTCATTCTCCAAGAGTTTGACTTGGTTTTCCAATCCACTAAATCCAAAAAGTCCTTAGTTTTTGCCGAGCTTATAGCAGAATTCCCTACGGAAGAAGATTTAGTGGTTGAGGATGACTCATTCCTAGATGAGCACATCTTCCTTATATCCACCTCTGATCCTTGGTATGGAGATATTCTTATATATCTCCAGACTTTGAAGTATCCTACCGCTTACTCCAGAGAAGACCGACGTAAGTTACGCCTTCATGCTAAAAACTACCTCATCATAGGAGATACATTATATCGACGAGGGGTAGATTCCATCTTGCGTCGCTGCCTTACTCATGAGGAAGCAGAGATTGTCCTAAATGATTCCCATAGCGGAGCATGTGGGGGTCATTTATCTGGGTTAGCAACGGCCCAGAAGATATTACGTGCCGGGTATTTTTGGCCCGCCATCTTTAAAGATTGTGTGGAGGCTGTGAAACGATGTCATCCATGTCAGCTGTACACCAAAAAAATGTGGTCACATCCTGCTCCCTTGTTTCCTGTCATCTTGGTAGGCCCCTTCATGAAATGGGGGATAGATTATATGACATGCAACCCAGCCTCGGCTGGGGGGCATAAATACATCATTGTCGTTGTCGACTATTTCACAAAATGGGCAGAGGCAATGCCTACTTTCAAAGACAATGGGGAAACAACAGCTTACTTCATGTTTAATCAGATTATTGCTAGGTTTGGTATTCCCAAAGTGATTGTCACTGACCATGGCAGTCATTTCCAAAATCACATGATGAAAGAACTGACCACCATGCTCGAATTTTGACAATAACATTCTTCTCCTTATTATCCGCAAGCAAATTGTCAGGTTGAGGCTATAAACAAAACTTTAAAAACTATCCTTAAACATACTATTGATGCAGCCCATTCAAATTGGCACATCATGTTATATCCTGCTCTTTGGGCTTATCGAACCAATGTCAAAACTGCTATGGGTTTTTCCCCCTTCCAACTCGTTCACAGCATTAGCACCTGTATTTAACAAAGGGAGAAATAAGACCATAGTGGAGATAAGGTAATGTTGTTTAAATACTTTGGTTAAAGGATATAGTGCAAGGGTGGAATGATAGTCAAAATATTGATCAAGTTGCCAAAGAGCCTAGGCCGCGATGAAGGAAGGAATAAAATCAATGGTTGGTATTCCCCCCTCCCTTCGCAACATGCAAGGAATATAAGACAGGTTCCGGCTTTTAACCAGCTGCACAAATCAAAGGTTATAAAGTGGTCCTGGGCAGATCCATGGTTCACATCAAATCCGCCTTGTGAAGGCACGAGTTGGTTAAGAAAATGGAGTCTGGCGGAATCGTGTATCCTTCTCTCAATCCGACGGCGGAGAGGCGAGGTCGGATCATATCGAGGGATGAGATTGATTCCGGAAGCGAAACCTGCATGGTGCATAACCCCAAAATGCCCAGCGGAATTTGTTATCCGATGACACATCTGACAGACAAAAATCAAAGCGGGATAGATCAACGGTTATTATAAGTTCCAGGGAGTGAAATTGCACGGGAGATGAGTCCCAAACTCCCAGCGGAATTGGGTAGACGTCGACAGATCTGACGGTTGATGAATGCCGAGCGATCACATCAACAGCTGAAAAAGATTCCGGAGCCCAAAATTGCACGTTGGATAAAGGGAAGGAGCCCAGCGGAATTTGATAGGTACCAAGTGATCCAACAGCTCGCCAATAAAGGTATATTAGACCGAGGGCTGTGGATTATTCCGGGGATTAAAGCTGCACGAGGGTTAAATCCAGAAAGCCCAGTGGAATGTGGGACGTGGCGTTTGATCCAATGGTGAAAAATGGAAGGTACGACACAGCAACGGTTGTGAGCATTTCCGGGGCACGAAGTTGCACATTGGTTGATACCAAGGCATTGGGTAGAATGGGATACGTGGCACACGATCCAAAGGCCAGAAATTAAAGAGAAACCAGATCTACGGTCGTGGATGAAATCGGAAAATAGAAGTGCACGGCAGTTAGAGATAAGTGGTGGTTGCGGAAATAAATGCTGTCCACGTGGCAAATTGGGTGGTCCTATAAAGGGAGGGTTGACCTCTCCAATGATTATTTATTTGCTCGGGACCCGGTGAAAAGGACCTGGCGATTTGGGAGCTTCCATTTGTCAGTACCAGGCACGTTCTGAACACATGCCTCCACAGTAAACCAGGTAGGAATTTAATCCTGTAACTCATTCGTCCAATTACTATTATAAATTAAGAAATGGACCAAAGGAGAGAGGTTAGTGTGTCTTGTCGGGTCGTGGATGACAAAGAGGAATTTTTAGTAGAGAGACACAGGGGAGTCGGCGACCCCTTCGTGTCCACAGGGAGCGTGTCCAGTAGCAAAGAGAAATTGTGGTCTTATTTTTCACAGGGGAATGACGTTCTGAATGTATGCAAGTCTTTTTTGTACCATTTCGCCCTTGAGCAAACCCTACACTTCCCTGAATTTTCCGAATGGTGTGCGGTGAAATATTCTCCCTCTCAGAGGATCATTGTGAGTCGGTCCGCGTCGAAAATATTGTGTAAAATTGATGCTTCGGTCGTCAGAGAAAACCTTAGTCTGCCCGAAAGCTACCCTGTAAATCGTGAGTCTGTAAATGAATCTGTCCTTGCCGAGTTTTTCAAAAATTGCGAAAGTGAAAGTCGCTCTCGATTCCTGTCAAGTATCCTGAAGGAAGGTCAGTCCTTTGAAGGCCTTTCCTTGCCTTACCCCTTCCAAATTTTTAGAACTGAGGTGCAACTGCTAATGTCTTTGGTCTGTCAAGTGTTAGGTCTAGATGACGATTGTCATATAGGTGATGTTATCCTTGGTTTCTTGTTAAAAATAAATTCTTTAAGTCCCGAGTCCCAGTCAGTCCCCGTGCTTAATTTAGATGAGTACCTTACCGAAGCGATCCACCTCCAGTTGACTGAATTTCCCAAGGTCCAGTTCTTCAGGTTTCAAACATACTTGCTTAACATGTTATTATGTTCTAATGTTACTGAATTAAAGTTCTTAAGTGCTCTATGTTCTTCTGATTTTCCCAAGCAAATCAACATGGTCGAATTTGCCAATTCGATCATGTCTGAAATATACAGGATGTTATTTGATGAGGACCTGCCCCGTGTCCTGGACGAAATGAGATGTCTAATGCAGTCGTCACCCAAAGATTGGGTGGGGGATTGGTTCCTGTACAGAAGTTACACAGTGTTAAGAATATATGGCTTTACTGGTCAGCCTTATAGGCTACCATCCTTCTTAACCCCAAGGATTTTCGCACTAGAGTTCATGAGGCAGAGATTCTTGTCTGAGGAAGAGCACTTTGGTGCTTTCAAAAAATATTTGAATATTAAATTTCCATTTAAAGTCGGCCCTTTCATTTTTAAAGGTAAAGGTGCCCTGTCATTTATAGAAAGGTTGATGGAGAATATGGATTTCATAAAGGATGTAAAAGTGAACCACGACCCCCACCAGGTGATCTCATTGAGAAAGCAGGAAAACAAGAATAAACCATTCGAGCATCAGGCTATTGAGGGGCTAGCTGAAATGGCCAATTTGCTGCAATATACTGACAGGTCAGATTCTGATGAAGAGACACATGCTACACCTGTCACAGCGACCCAAATAACAGAAGGTGCTGGTATGGTAGTCAATAGGAGTTTGTCTGAAGCTGAGAATATGGATGTGGATGAAGAAGGGCCCCGTAAAAAGGCCAAGCTGCTTGAAAGTGGTGAAACTATAGATGAAGAGGTTTCTGATGGTCCTAAAAGAGGTGCCCTAGTTCCCCTGAAAGCGGTGCAGATAAGCCAAATCTCTTTTAAAAATCCGGAAGGTGATGTAGATAGTTCGGAATTGTGCCACATGTTTAAGTCGAAGGAAGGCCTAAAAGCCAGTTACATGGAGAAGAGGAAACCGTCTATGGAGGAAACGAGAAATTTGCTCCCGAAGGTTAGAATTTTGTACAGTTCGAAAACCTCTCTGGTCTCTGCTAGAGATGCTGAGAGGAATACTTTTAGAATGGCTATGGTAAGTGACAGGAAAATGTCTGAAATAGAGATCCGGTTAGACAAAATCAGCACTACGAACAAAATTCAACTCCACAAACAGACAAGCGATATCATCTACTCAGACTTACTGCAAGCCATGGTGAAGATCAATAAATTGCAAATCTTGATAGACAAATTGGAAATCCAGTTGAAACATGAGAAAGTAGAAAATAAAGCAAATGTTGTTCATATTAAGAAGCTGCAGACAGACATTGCTAATTCAGACAGTACACAGGCAGTCAAGAGATTGTTAGACGAAAAGGATAATGCACTCCAGGTCCTGAAGAAGAAACTGAAGATCCCAGGTACTGAACATGTTCAGTCATCTGAGTTGATAGCCCTCCCAGAAGAAAAGGATAAAGTCCATCAGGAGATGATGGAATACAAAGGAAGAGCCGGAGAGCTACAGGAGGAAAAAGAGAAGTGGGAAGCCGAAAGGGAGGAACTATTATCCCAAATCTCCTTGATGAAAAAATATCAGAATGAAGAGAAGGAGATTATGGAAGAGTTGATGAGCCAAACTCCCACCGGCGAGGACTTGTCTATTGTAAATATCCAGAAGCCTTTAGATGATTTCTCTACTGATTATTTGTTAGTACCAATGTCCCAGGTGAGTTTGAAGGAAGAAGCAATCAAAGATTTGAAAGCAGAGAATGAGAAGATGAAAGCTGAATTGGCTAGAGTAAGTGAAAGCAAAAAACAGATCTTGCAAGAAAGGAATCAATTACAGAAAAAGCTCGATGAGCTAAAAGAAAAATTAATTGGGAAAGGCCCTCTTTAGGGGGCGAAACATATCATTTGGGATACCCTGACTATAGATATTACCAAGTTCCGGCACTACCTGAATTTTATTGATGATTTGAGTATACTGACAGATTCGGCTCAACAAAAACTGAAACTGGTAAATGAACACATGGCAAAAAGACTCCTCACTACAGCTCAGAACACATTAAATTTTCTGAATTCACTGACATACCAGAAGTTGCACGACATGGGCATAAAGGACAGAATATCAATAGTGCTGTGGGTGAAGAAGATCATCCACAAACACCATTTAATGAAGACTGTCCAAGACAAGTCAGAAGAATTGCTTGTGCAGGTCAATAAGTTCAGACAAGAGTTTAAAGAGCTATTCGAAGATGGATTGCCGTCCTTCTGGGACGAAGAAGGTCGGATGCTCCCGCCGGAACATTATCATCACCTGCTTGTCCGGGCTCGCATGGACCACTCAAAATTTAATGACTTGGAGAAGAGCCTGACAGGACAAACCATCGTGAACATGTTGATGGAAGACTTCGAAATCCTGCAAAAGTTCGCAATCATCAGAGCCAGATCGCCCAAGAAATCTTATGAAGCATTTATGGAGCTCAAGGTAGCAATTCAGGAGATGAGGGAGTGTGACACCCCAAGTTCAGAGCAGTGGAAAGCTATAGAGCGGTTTGGGAAAACAAAGTATATTCTTCCCCCCTAGGAACAGGTGTCAGGTACTGAATGGCTGATGGGGCAAAGACATGGAGCTGATGGGGAAAAGACATGGAGATGATGGGGAAAAGACATGGAGCTGATGGGGAAAAGACGTGGAGCTGGTGGAGCAGAGACGTGGAGCTATTGGGGCAAAGACATGGAACTATTGGGCGAAAGTTTGTTATCCAGTTGATTTGTACTTTGTGATCTGTTAGGAATGGAGTTGTAACAACTTCCTAGTGGTGTAGGAATTCAGTTACAAACTCTAATTTATGCCGATCATTCTGTTATTGATCTGTTGGGGGCCGACTTATTGTTTTATCTATAAATTTGTATCTTTTTATGAGATGGGGGTTGGAACCCATCGGGTAGTGAATAATTTTGGAGAACATATCTGTTTTTGGAATGACAAAGTGAATGCCTGAGAGTTTTGTCAAAGATTCATGTGTTGTTGATATTACAGTCTGTGCTTCCTCTTTATGTGATTGTATTTCCCTTGTGTAACACTCCATTTTGTTTCTTCCTCGTATCTGGAAAACATCGTTAGATGATCAGAATTCATGTGTTCATGCTCTAGTTATCATTTCAGATATTATATGATTGTTTCTGCTAAAGTTGATATCGAACTCATCCTTGTTGATGCTCTGTATTAATGGGTTGTTTCTTCATCTCTTTTATTCCACCTGAATTAATTTGAATGACTGTGAAGATATGATTATCTTGCCTTTGATGAATATCATGTATATGTCTTTGTGGTATTTTTATATTTGTATATGCCTCCATGCCCAATGGTTATGTGATTGTTTCAGCCAAATACATAAATCTGTGAATGTTATTTTAAATCTGGTCTTGTTAAATCTTTATTGAGAGATCCCTCTCTGGAAGAAAATATCAGTTTCTTCCTAAAGTGGTTTTGCTGTTACCTTGGAGTATACCTTTTACAGCCTGGGTACATCCTGAGTGCTAACAAACTGGCGCCGTTGTCGGGGACGAAGGTACTTAACTGCCCCGGGATAACGACAAAGACTAAGAGAGAACGGGAATTTGAGAAAGAAAAGAAGGTTGTATATTTGCCCTGGCGAATTCATTGTGAAATTGTTTTAGAATTCAAGAACGACATTCTGGCTTCAAGAAGACATACATGAGGTAACTCTGATACGGAAATTCTGAAAAGTTTTGAGGATCCAGAAAAGTTGTTTAAAAGAAAAAATTAAGAGAAGTTTGATTTTCCTTTGTTCGGCCCATCATCGTCACCCGATTCTCATATTAACCCAGCCCAGGAAGTCAATACTCTCCAGACCCTATTGAGAACTAGATCTGAACCTGACCTAAAAAATACTGAGTTCATTCCTTGTAAGCTGAGAGCTAAGTCCGAATCCGACCTCATAAATACTGAGTCTAATCCTAGTAGGTTAGAGTCCTATCTGTTAGATTCCCTCTCGAAGGATTTGCAACAAACCTCTAAAGCCAAAAAAAAAACCTCCGAGCATTCTCAAAATACTGCAGTTCCTGTGAACACGCCCAGACGAATGGCCACTAGGTTTGCTCCCTTGCGTTTGCTAGCTGTATTACATGATCTCCCCCAAAATTATTCTCAGAGGATTTCTTTATTTGATGGGGAAGGTGAGATAACCGCAAAACAGCATGTTACCAAGTTTGAAGATTTCATTGACTTGGAAGAAGTTGACTATCCTGATGTCAAACTGCGGTTATTTTCCCAGAGTTTGTCTCGGGAGGCAAAGAAGTGGTTTAAGGACCTGCCTAATGGATCTATAGAAAATTTTTAGGCCTTTCAAAACGCCTTTCTGGACAAGTGGGACGATAAACAGAACCCTTTGCAGCTTTTATCTCAGTACAATAGTCTTAAGAAGGGGGGTTTTGAGTCTGTTCATGAATTTTCAAGCAGATTCATGAGGGCTTACAACTCTATTCCTGAAGATATAAAACCTTCCCCTGCAGCTGCTCAACTGCATTATGCTGGAGCTTTTGATAATGATTTTGCATTTTCATTACGGGAAAGGAGATCGACAACTCTTGCTACCATGTTTACAGATGCCCTAGAAGTGGAAGCTAACATGATGGCTAGTGGGAAGATAAAACATAGAGACATGGACAGGAGGAAAAAAGAAGATAATGGGCCTTCTACTTCATCTTCTTCCACTGATGTTAAATTTGAGACAATGTTGAAGACCATGGAAAAGTTGATGGATAAGTTAACCATGGACACTAGGCCTTTCAACAGGGAGCAATGGGATCCCCAAATAAGGAATCCAAATTTTAGAAGACCAAATCCCCCTGTTCCTCCCCAGAACAGGCAGAGAAATCCAAGAAACCAAGAAGAACAGCCTATCTGTCTGCCTTTCCCTGAAAATTATGTTGGGGATGAAGAAGACCCACCTGAAAATGAAATTCATCTGTTTGGGGAACAGGATTCAGAAATATATCTTACTGAAGAAGAACATAATATTTTTGCGCAGGAAGGTCCAAATGAAGAATTTAAAAATGAGCTATATCAGAGAGGTTATTTACATGCAATGGATGATGTGCAAAGGAAAATGAGACTGCAGAATAGGGATGTCCCCATAAATAAAGGGAAGGCAAATCCAAATCAACCTTCCTCTAGTTCTTTGGATGGAGAAAAGGGGAAAGGACTACAAAAAGAACCCTCTGTGATTAAAGAGGTTGAAAATGAGATACCAAGGGATAAAATAATAAAGAAGGCGACTCCGATTGATGTGGAAAAGATTGGTGCTGGTTTTAACCTACAAAATGAACTTTCAAAACTAAAGATCTCTGTTCCATTTAATGAGCTACTGAGA
>LPNX010134915.1:626684-636943 GCA_001517045.1 Pseudotsuga menziesii
TATGTAGTGAGCAGTCAAGATAAACCTGAATTCCATCACATATATGTTGTTGATACTGATTTGGGGTCTTCCATATTCTTCAATGAGACTATCCCACATGAGGCAGAAAATACATTGCAAGAGAAGTCTTAGGAAAATGATGAAAAAAAAGTTTTGGAACAGGAGGCTTTAGAAGCAAAGCAGAAAAAAGAAGGCCAATGGATCATGTACTTTGATGGATCTGTTGCAAAGGTTGGTGCTGGGGCCAGTGTCTATATCATTTCTCCTATTCATGATTTCAAAGCTTTGTCATACAAATTGTTGTTTGAATGCACAAATAATGTAGCAGAGTATGAGGCCCTGTTATTGGGGTTACATGCTTTGAAAGATCTGGGGGCTCAAAGGGTCAGGATCTTGGGAGATTCTGAGTTGGTGGTAAACCAGGTAAATGAGAGTTATCAAACCAAGCATCCTCGGATGATGGCTTACAGAAATGAAGTATGGGATATGCTTGGTAATTTCTTCATGGAGCATACAATTCAAGTGGTTCCCAGGGTTGAAAATTTGGTGGCTGATTCCTTAGCAGTATCTGCTGGAAAATTTGAGACCCCAATGACTAGTCAAAAGGAATACCAGGTAGAGATTTTGAACAGACCTTCTATCCCTGACAATTACAAATACTGGCAGGTGTTCGAAGATGATATGCAGATCCTAAGGTTCCTAGAGTTATCAGGGGAATTTGTGAATACTCATTTTGACAATGAAAATGATAATGACAGGGCCCTTGGAGGTGATGAAGAAATTGAAACAGAAGAAGAAGATGCTGAGAAGTTAAAGAAGACCTTGGGAGGTAAGGATATCATCCAGCTGAAGAATAATTTCATACCAAGAGGCCTGATCCCTTTAGAAAGGCTCTTTGATCAAAATGATGTTGCCAAGAACCCCAAAGTGAAACCTGTTGGTGATGTCGTTGAAGACAAAAATATTGGCACTGAGGAAAATCCTAAAATCCTAAAATTATCCAAGAAGCTGCCGAAAAAGGAGAAAGAGGAGTATGTAAAGTTGATGAAAAAATATACAGATGTGTTTGCTTGGAGTTATGAAGATCTTAAAGAATATGATACATCTATCATACAGCATACTATTCCTATAAATCCTGGAGAAAAGCCTTTTAAGCAAAAAATCAAGAGGATCAATCCTAAGCTGCTCCTTGTCATTGAGAAGGAAATAAAGAAGCTATTTGATGCTAAGATCATTGTAACACTCAGACTTTCTAAATGGGTTGCAAATTTGGTCCTGGTCAGAAAGAAGAATGGGGAGATAAGACTGTGCATAGATTTCCACAATTTGAATAAGGTCTCCATGAAAGACAAATATCCTCTACCCAAGATGGATCATATACTGCAGCAAGTGGTGGGAGCTGATAGGATTTCGATGCTAGATGGTTTTTCAGGGTATAATCAGATCAAAGTGCTGCCAGAAGATCAGGAGAAAACTTCCTTTACTACACCCTGGGGCACTTTCATGTATGTGAATATGCCTTTTGGTTTGATGAATGCAGGTGCCACTTTCCAGCTAGCTATGGACATTTCCTTTGCAGGAGAAATTGGAAGTTTCGTGGTAATCTATATGGATGATATCACAGTCTACTCAAAGTCTGACAGAGAGCATCTGCATCATCTGGAGAAGGTCTTCGTGAAGTGTAGGAAGTATGGCATATCTTTGAACCCTAAGAAGTCTAATTTTGCACTAGAGGAAGGAAAGCTGCTAGGCCATATAATATCCAAAGATGGCATAAAGATTGATCCTGAAAGAGTGAGTGCAATTCTGAAGGTAGGAGAACCCAGAAGCAAGAAGGAGATACAATCATTTCTGGGACAGGTAAATTTTTTGAGGAGATTTGTACCAAGCTTCGTAGAGATTCTGATGAATATTACCAATATGTTGAAGAAAGGTCATGAAATAAAATGGAATACAGAAGCTAAGGAGTCCTTTCGGGAAATCAAGAAAGCAATTTCAGAAGCTCCTGTTTTGATAAGTCCAGATTTTGCCAAGGATTTTTCGGTATTCTCATATGCTTCTGAACATAATATAGCAGTTGTATTGTTACAGAAAAATGAGGGAAATTTGGAACAACCCATAGCCTTTTTCAGTAAAATGCTACGGGATGGGGAGTTGAAATATGATATCATGGAAAATCAGGCCTATGCTCTGATTAAAGCATTAAAGGATTTCAGAATATATGTTTTTTATTCCCATGTAATTGCACATGTTCCAACCGCTGCAGTAAAAGAAATTTTGACTCAGCCAGACCCCGAAGGCAGGAGGGCGAGATGGATAGCTACATTATTGGAATATGATATAGAAATAAAACCCACGAAACTGGTCAAAGGACAAGGGTTAACAAAGATGATGACAAACTCAAATTGTGAATCTTTACAGATCAATTTTTTGACTCACCAGTCTGATAAGTTGGACTCAGAGATCGAAGTAATGCCTGAATTTGTGGCCACTCCATGGTACGCTGGTATTGTATATGTCCTCCGGAATTTGCAAGCACCAGAAGGATTAAGTAAATCAAGAGAAAGGTCTGTAAGGTTGAAATCTGCTAAATTCGGTATCATAAATAACTATCTTTATTGGAAGGATCCTGGAGGAGTTCTACTAAATTGTCTATTGGAGGATGAAGCCCAGCAAATTACCAAGGAATTTCACAAAGGAGACTGCGGGGGACATCATTCTTGGAAGGTGACATCAAACAAAATCCTGAGAGATGGTTATTATTGGCCTACGTTATTCTCTGATGTATATGAAGAAACCAGCAAATGTCATCAATGCCAGATTTTCGACGGTAAAAGAAAGGTACTGCCTCTCCCTTTGAATCCAATAACAGTTGAGGCTCCTTTCCAGCAATGGGGTTTAGATTTTATTGGTGAAATAAACCCCAACTCATCAGGTCAGCATAGGTGGATCTTGACAGCTACAGACTATTTTACTAAATGGATAGAAGCAATTCCTACCAGGAGGGCCATTGAGAATGTGATCATGGAGTTTCTTGAAGAAAATATATTGGCTCGGTTTGGGTGTCCAAAAAGGATAGTAACAGACAACGCAGCTGCTTTCAAATCTAGGAAAATGATAAATTTTTGTCATAAGTATCATATAAGCCTCAATCACTCGACTGCCTATTATCCTCAAGGAAATGGACTAGCTGAATCTTCAAATAAAATCCTGGTGAGGATTATCAAAAAGTTGTTGGAAGATAATAAGAGGTCCTGGCACACCAAACTAAAATATTTTCTATGGGCTGACCGGATTAGCACTAAAAGAGCGATCGGCATGTCTCCATTCCAGCTGGTATATGGGGCCGAAGTGATTTTTCCACCATCATTAGGAGTACCAGTTATGAGGTATTTCCAGGATCAGCAAGAAGAACCAAATCACATATAGTGAAGGATAAATCAGATCGTCGAGCTTGAAGAACGAAGAAGTAAAGCTTATGACAAAGTGCAGTCTCATCAAGAGAAGATGAAGAATACTTTTGACAGAAGGATCAAGGAAGAGCAGTTTCAGATTGATGACTTGGTTTTGAAGTGGGATGCTCCTAACGACAACAATCATGGGAAGTTCGACCCTATGTAGGTCGGACCTTATGTTGTTGCTGGGTACAGAGGACAGAATGCATTTTTGTTGGAATTCACAAACGAGGTTCTTCTGGAGAGTAACCCTGTAAATGGAAGATATCTGAAGCATTACCTGTCCTGAGGGGGAAGGTAAAGTTTGTATAATAGAATTGTATATATTTGTTTCTCTTTACAAATAAATAGCAATGGTAAGCCGAATGTATTTGAATCTCGCAGTGAAATCCCTAAGATCCAGGAGGCTTACCATTCATTTTCTAAAAATATCTAAAAGTGATATATTTACAAAAAACAAAAGAGGGGTTTTTGGGAGTTAGCATGAAAAATACAAAACAGGCACCTGGTCTACGAGTTCTTTGATACCTTGCAGGGAGGATATCATCCCCATATGGAGCCAGCTGTTAACACCTGTATTTAACAAAGGGAGAAATAAGACCATAGTGGAGATAAGGTAATGTTGTTTAAATACTTTCGTTAAAGGATATAGTGCAAGGGTGGAATGATAGTCAAAATATCGATCAAGTTGCCAAAGAGCCTAGGACACGACGAAGGAAGGAATAAAATCAATGGTTGGTATTCCCCCCGCCCTTCGCAACATGCAAGGAAGAAAAGACAGGTTTCGGCTTTTAACCAGCTACACAGATCAAAGGTTATAAAGTGGTCCTGGGCAGATCCATGGTTCACATCAAATCCGCCTTGTGAAAGCACGAGTTGGTTAAGAAAATGGAGTCTGGCGGAATCGTGTATCCTTCTCTCAATCTGACGGTGGAGAGGCGAGGTCGGATCATATCGAGGGATGAGATTGATTCCGGAAGCGAAACCTGCACGGCAGATAAGCCCAAAAGGCCCAGCGGAATTTGTTATCCGATGACACATCTGACAGACGAAAATCAAAGCGGGATAGATCAACGGTTATTATAAGTTTCGGGGAGTGAAATTGCACAGGAGATGAGTCCCAGACTCCCAGCGGAATTGGGTAGACGTTGACAGGTCTGACGGCTGATGAATGCCGGGCGATCACATCAATGGCTGAAAAAGATTCCGGAGCCCAAACTTGCACGTTGGATAAAGGGAAGGAGCCCAGCGGAATTTGATAGGCAGCAAGTGATCCAATGGATCGCCAATAAAGGTATATTAGATCGGTGGCTGTGGATGATTCCGGGGATTAAAGCTGCACAAGGGTTAAAGCCAGAAAGCCCAGTGGAATGTGGGACGTGGCGTTTGATCCAACGGTGAAAAATGGAAGGTACGGCACAGCAACGGTTGTGATCGTTTCCGGGGCACGAAGTTGCACGTTGGTTAATACCAAGGAGCCGGGAAGAATGGGATACGTGGCACACGATCCAAAGGCCAAAAATTAAAGAGAAGCCAGATCTACGGTCGTGGATGAAATCGAAAAATAGAAGTGCACGACAGTTAGATATTAGTGGTGGTTGCAGAAATAAATGTTGTCCACGTGGCAAATTGGGTGGTCCTATAAAGGCAGGGTTGACCTCTCCAATGATTATTTTATTTGCTCGGGACTCGGTGAAAAGGACCTAGCGATTTGGGAGCTTCCATTTGTCAGTACCAGGCACGTTCTGAACACAAGCCTCCATAGTAAACCAGGTAGGACTTTAATTCTGTAACTCCTTCATCCAATTACTATTATAAATTAAGAAATGGACCAAAGGAGCGAGGTTAGTGTGTCTGGTCGGGTCACAGATGACAGAGAAGAATTTTTAGTAGATAGACACAGGGGCGTCTGCGACCCCTTCCTATCCACAGGGAGCGTGTCCAGCAGCAAAGAGAAATTGTGGTCTTATTTTTCACAGGGGAATGACGTTCTGAATGTATGCAAGTCTTTTTTGTACCATTTTGCCCTTGAGAAAACCCTACACTTCCCTAAATTTGCCGAATGGTGCACGGTGAACTATTCCCCCTCTCAGAGGATCATTGTGAGTCAGTCCGCGTCGAAAATACTGTGTAAAATTGATGCTTCGGTCGTCAGAGAAAACCTTAGTCTGCCCAAAAGCTACCCTGTAAATCGTGAGTCTGTAAATGAATCTGTCCTTGTCGAGTTTTTCAAAAATTGTGAAATTGATAGTCGCTCTCAATTCCTGTCAAGTATCCTGAAGGAAGGTCAATCCTTTGAAGGTTTTTCCTCGCCTTACCCCTTGCACATTTTTAGAACTGAGGTGCAACTGGTAATGTCTTTGGTCTGTCAAGTGTTAGGTCTAGATGACGATTGTCATATAGGTGATGTTATCCTTGGTTTCTTGTTAAAAATAAATTCTTTAAGTCCCGAGTACTAGTCAGTCCTCGTGCTTAATTTAGATGAGTACCTTGCCGAAGCGATCCACCTCTAGTTGACTAAATTTCCCAACGTCCAGTTCTTTAGGTTTCAAACATACTTGCTTAACATGTTATTATGTTCTAATGTTACTGAATTAAAGTTCTTAAGTGCTCTATGTTCTTCTGATTTGCCCAAGCAAATCAACATGGTCGAATTTTTCAATTCGATCATGTCCGAAATATACAGGATGTTATTTGATGAGGACCTGCCCCGTGTCCTGGACGAAATGAGACGTCTAATGCAGTCGTCACCCGAAGATCGGGTGGGGGACTGGTTCCTGTACAGATGTTACACAGTCTTAAGAATATATGGCTTTACTGGTCAGCCTTATAGGCTACCATCCTTCTTGACCCCAAGGATTTTTGCACTAGAGTTCATGAGGCAGAGATTGTTGTCTGAGGAAGAGCACTTTGGTGCTTTCAAAAAATCTTTGAATATTAAATTTCCATTTAAAGTCGGCCCTTTCATTTTTAAAGGTAAAGGTGCCCTGGCATTTATAGAAAGGTTGATGGAGAATATGGATTTCATAAAGGATGTAAAAGTGAACTACGACCCCCACCAGGTGATCTCATTGAGAAAGAAGGCAAACAAGAATAAACCATTCGAGCATAAGGCTATTGAGGGGCTAGCTGAAATGGCCAATTTGCTGCAATATATCGAGAGGTCAAATTCTGATGAAGAGACACATGCTACACTTGTCACAGCGACCCAAATAACAGAAGGTGTTGGTATGGTAGTCAAGAGGAGTTTGTCTGAAGCTGAGAATATGGATGTGGATGAAGAAGGGCCCCGTAAAAAGGCCAAGCTGCTTGAAAGTGGTGAAACTATAGATGAAGAGGTTTCTGATGGTCCCAAAAGAGGTGCCCTAGTTCCCCTGAAAGCGGTGCAGATAAGCCAAATCTCTTTTAAAAATCCAGAAGGTGATGTAGACAGTTCGAAATTGTGCCACGAGTTTAAGTTGAAGGAAGACCTAAAAGCCAGTTACATGGAGAAGAGGAAACAGTCTATGGAGGAAACGAGAAATTTCCTCTCGAAGGTTAGAAGTTTATACAGTTCAAAAACCTCTCTGGTCTCTGCTAGAGATGCTGAGAGGAATACTTTTAGAATGGCTATGGTAAGTGACAGGAAAATTTCTGAAATAGAGATCCGGTTAGACAAAATCAGCACTCCGGACAAAATTCATCTCCACAAACAGACAAGCGATATCATCTACTTAGATTTACTTCAAGCCATGGTGAAGATCAATAAATTTCAAATCTTGATAGACAAATTGGAAATCCAGTTGAAACATGAGAAAGTAGAAAATAAAGCAAATGTTGTTCAGATTAAGAAGCTGCAGACAGACATTGCTAGTTCAGACAGTACATAGGGAGTCAAGAGATTGTTAGATGAAAAGGATAATGCACTCCAGGTCCTGAAGAAGAAACCAAAGATCCCAGGTACTGAACATGTTCAATCATCTGAGTTGCTAGCCCTCCAAGAAGAAAAGGATAAAGTCCATCAGGAGATGATGGAATACAAAGGAAGAGCCAGAGAGCTACAGGAGGAAAAAGAGAAGTGGGAAGCCGAAAGGGAGGAACTGTTATCCCAAATCTCCTTGATGAAAAAAGATCAGAATGAAGAGAAGGAGATTATGGAAGAGTTGATGAGCCAAACTCCCACCGGTGAGGACTTGTCTATTGTAAATATCTAGAAGCCTTTAGATGATTTATCTACTGATGATTTGTTAGTACCAATGTGCCAGGTGAGTTTGAAGGAAGAAGCAATCAAAGATTTGAAAGCAGAGAATGAGAAGATGAAAGTTGAATTGGCTAGAGTAAGTGAAAGCAAAAAACAGATCTTGCAAGACAGGAATCAATTACAGAAAAAGATCGATGAGCTAAAAGAAAAATGCATTGGGAAAGGCCTTCTTCAGGGGGTGAAACATATCATTTGGGATACCCTGACTATAGAGATTACCAAGTTCCGGAACTACCTGAATTTTATTGATGATTTGAGTATACTGACAGATTTGGCTCAACAAAAACTGAAACTGGTAAATGAACACATGGCAAAAAGACCCCTCACTACAGCTCAGAACACATTAAATTTTCTGAATTCACTGACATACCAGACGTTGCACGACATGGGCATAAAGGACAGAATCTCAATATTGCTATGGCTGAAGAAGATCATCCACAAACACCATTTAATGAAGACTGTCCAAGACAAGTCAGAAGAATTGCTTGTGCAGGTTAATAAGTTCAAACAAGAGTTTAAAGAGCTGTTCGAAGATGGATTGCCGTCCTTCTGGGATGAAGAAGGTCGGATGCTCCCGCCGGAACATTATCATCACCTGCTTGTCCGGGATCGCATGGACCACTCAAAATTTAATGACTTGGAGAAGAGTCTGACAGGACAAACCATCATGAACATGTTGATGGAAGACTTAGAAATTCTGCAGAAGTTCGCAATCATCAGAGCCAGATCGCCCAAGAAATCTTATGAATCATTTATGGAGCTCGAGGTAGCAATTCGGGAGATGATGGAGTGTGACACCCCAAGTTCAGAGCAGTGGAAAGCTGTAGAGCGGTTTGGGAAAACAAAGTATATTCTTCCCCCCTAGGAACAGGTGTCAGGTACTGAATGGCTGATGGGGCAAAGACATAGAGCTGATGGGGCAAAGACATGGAGCTGATGGGGAAGAGACGTGGAGCTGTTGGGGCAAAGACGTGGAACTATTGGGCGAAAGTTTGTTATCCAGTTGATTTGTGCTTTGTGATCTTTTAGGAATGGAGTTGTAACAACTTCCTAGTGGTGTAGGAATTCAGTTACAAACTCTAATTTACGCCGATCATTCTGTTATTGATCTGCTGGGGGGCCGACTTATTGTTTTATCTATAAATTTGTATCTTTTTATGAGATGGGGGTTGAAACCCATCGGGTAGTGAATAATTTTGGAGAACATATCTATTTTTGGAATGACAAAGTGAATGCATGAGAGTTTTGTCAAAGATTCATGTGTTGTTGATATTACAGTCTGTGCTTCCTCTTTATGTGATTGTATTTCCCTTGTGTAACACTCCATTTTGTTTCTTCCTCATATCTGGAAAACAGCGTTAGATGATCAGAATTCATGTGTTCATGCTCTAGTTATCATTTCAGATATTATATGATTTTTTTTGCTAAAGTTGATATAGAACTCATCCTTGTTGATGCTCTGTATTAATGGGTTGTTTCTTCATCTCTTCTGTTCCACCTGAATCAATTTGAATGACTGTGATGATATGATTATCTTGCCTTTGATGAATATCATGTATATGTCTTTGTGGTATTTTTATATTTGTATATGACTCCATGCCCAATGGTTATGTGACTGTTTCAGCCAAATACATAAATCTATGAATGTTATTTTAAATCTGGTCTTGTTAAATCTTTATTGAGAGATCCCTCTCTGGAAGAAAATACCAGTTTCTTCCTAAAGTGGTTTTGTTGTTACCTTGGAGTATACCTTTTACATCCTGGGTACATTCTGAGTGCTACACACGGGGTGGAAACTATTACGTCGATTGAATGCGAAATCCCATCCTTGCAGATAGCTATTCATGTGCTACCCAACACAACTGAGCTTGAGGAATGATTGCTCCATTTAGAACACCTTGATGAACAATGTAGGGATGCGTTGACTACAAATCAAGCTCATATGAATAGGGTTAAATATCAATATGATAAAACGGTCAAACCTCGAGTTTTCTCTGAGGGGGAACTTGTCTTGCTCTGGGACCAAGATAAGGAGCCCCTGGGGGCAGGAAAATTCAAGGCTATGTGGTTGGGACCCTATGTTGTGTCTAACGTTTTGAGTAAAGGTGCATATGAATTAGTGGATTATGATGGGAATAATCTGCCTAAGCCTAGAAATGGGCTCTACCTGAAGAAGTACTATGCCTAGGCTTAGCACTTTTTCTTGTATATTAATGTATGTATTTTTATGTACATTAGGTTGTCAGTTTCATTTTTTATACTATCTGCTGGTTGTTGCAGATGTCTTCCGAGATGTATGTAGGTTTTGCTGATGGCGCCAGCCGTCACACTTGTAACCTAGCTTCGGCAGCATGGGTTATCTATTCCCCTTCAGGACAGCTTGTTGCCGCAGGTGGTGCTTGTCTAGGTCCTGCTTCCAATAATGTTGCCGAGCATAGGGCTATAATTGAGCTCCTATGGGATTCTTTGTCATGAGGCATCACCCAGCTTGAAGTCCGTTTGGATTCTCAGTTGGTTGTTTCCCAGCTCAATCGAGCCTATCAGGTGCGTAATCCTACATTGTT
>LPNX010134985.1:3809-24561 GCA_001517045.1 Pseudotsuga menziesii
AGTCGTTTTCGCTCGGAAGTTATTAAATTCTTTTTAGTAACCCCTAGCGCTTACTAGAGCCCATACTCAACGCCTATAGCAGGGAGTTACAAACATAGTGCAATTCCAGAGATTTCTCTCAACACTAAATGCTAGGATGTACTTGTACGATACACCTAGGGATACAATGGCCAAAGATCAGATGCTTCAGAGCTTATGCTCAACATCAACATGGAATGCTCCAGAGCTTATGCCCAACATTTCCAATTATATTTTCATGTGTTCCAAAGCTTTATTCTCAACACAAATGTAAGTACTCATGTGCTCCAGAGCCTCTCACTCAACACAAATCATCTCATCGATCACGTGCTTCAGGGTCCATGCCCAACAAAAAACATTTCATCAATCATGTGCTTCAGGGTCCATGCCCAACACAAAATATATATATACATATATATCATCAAAAATTGGCTTATGCCCAATATACAAAACAAATCATCATGTTCATATGTAGTGGGGTCTTAGACCCAAAAATGAAACATCAATATATAATCATCATGATCAATAGGCTCATGCCTATAAATGGTAGGTCCAAAATTCAGGATATTACAAAAAGTAAGACATAAAATAGAGTAAGGATCGACAGAGTCTATAAATATGATAGAGAAGTAAAAGTAAATTACGAGCGCATTGAAGTTTAGAATAGTGACATGTAGACATCATCGTGATACATAAAAAACACACAGAAAACAACAGAAAAAGCTTAGGTTCAGTTCTTCAAACAAATTTTTATTCCGCAGTAAAAATGAAGATGTCCTTAAGATCTCATAGTTTTATTAGCCTATGATTTTTTATTTATTTAGGAATTATAGGGACATTACAAGTGGTATCTGAGACCAGATTCAAACACTAAGAGACCTAATGAGAGCTACCAAACATTCATTGCAGAAATAAACATTTCAAAACTATATTTGAAATTTTGTTTAACTAACTAAAAATTATTTGTTATTAAATGTTTTGATTGCAGGATTTAAAGAACAATACAGATCATGAATACAGAAGACAACAATCGACAAGGAAATTTGAATTCCCCAACATGGGAAGAAGAACTGGTGGAAGAATTAAATTCTGAACTAATGAAAACCATGCAAAGTCTCCAAGCATACTTACAAAGCTTCAAAGATGAAAATATGAATGAAAGAAAAGAGAAACAAGAAATCAATGAAGCTTTACTTCGGAACATGATGGGAGGAAACCCTCATGGACATCCTACCCATTCAACCAATAAGTCTAAAGAAGGTTTTCATCGTAAATGGGCCAACAACCCAAAGGAAGAGGGAAAAGAAGAGCACACCTAAGCTTACAGAAAGAGATTATCACAGTCTGTCTAGTGATAATTCACTTTCTCCTTGCAGAAAGAGGAAAAAAAATGATGACAACCTCCAAGGAGAATTTTGAAAGATAAAATACCCAACCTATCAAAGAGAGATGAATACTGGGGAGAAGGATGAAGAATGGCTTCTAGGTATGAGCAAATACTTCCGAGTTCACAACTACTCTAATAAAATGAAATCCCATCTAGCCATCTATAATTTAAATGGAAAAGAAACTAGATGGTGGAGAGACCTAAAGCATACCAAAAAGGATGAAGTAAAAGAAATCATATGGAGTAACTTTCGCAAAATATTTCAGGAGAAATACATGTCTGAGAGATTCTTTGACAGGAAAGTGAAAGAATTTTATGAATTAAGGATGGGATCCATGACCATGGGTTCCTTCATTAACATATTTTTCAATCCGTTACATTACATGCCTTACATAAAGGACAAAAAAGTGAATATACAATAGTTTTTGGGATGTCTTCTTCCCAATTTTGGAGAGAGAATTGAGTTTGACATGCCCAAAACTTTGGATACTACCTTACACAAAGCTAGTCTTTGTTATGAGCATGGAAAGATTAGGAAAGATAGCATAAACAAAATTCGAGACAGGTCTAGGACCTTCTTGGACAACCGCAAAACTGGTTTTAGACCACCACCCTACAGAAAATAGAACAACAGTTTTCCATCCAACAGAAAATTCAACAAGATAGGTACAATTCCAAATGTTCTTGCACCAAATACCAACTGGCCAACAGTAAACGGAAGAGCCAAGGCTGCCCCGCTGCAGGTTAACTGTTGGAAATGCCAAGGACCCCATTATGTCAAAGATTTTCCAAACAAGACTAGTGGATTCTTACACAATCTACAGGAAGACCCAATGATAGAGGACATGGCTAGCACACCGAGGATCTATGCAACACTTTATGGATGACAAGAAAACCATCATACCACTATGGTTGAAATAGAAGATAAGATTTCAAACACTTCTATTTCGATTTTGATTGATCCAGGTGCTTGCCGAAGCTATGTATCACCCAAGATTATTGAAATTTTGAAATTTCATCGAAAGTTGGGATCAGCGGGTTACTATGAAAATTTCATCAAAAAATTTTAAAATATTTCTTGTCCCATGACCGCCCTACAAAAGAAGTAAAACAAGGTTTTGTGGAAAGCCATGTGCAAGGAAAGTTTTCAGAAGCTTAAGCATCTTTTGACTACTGCACCGATACTACGAATTGTGGATCCCGATGGGGATTTCGTTGTTTTCATATATGCAAGAAAGGAAGAACTTGGATGAGTCCTCATGCACAATGATTGCGTTATTTTTTACGAGTCATGTAAATTAAAGGAACACGAACAAAATTATCCCACCCACGATCTTGTGTTAGCTGCCATTATCCACGCCTTAAAGTTGTGGAGGCACTACCTCATGGGGAAGAAGTTTATTTTCAATACAAACAACATGAGTCTAAAGTATTTATTCGATCAATCAGATCTGAATGCCAGTCATGCCATATGGTTGGCCTTCCTTAGAGAGTACCATTTTAAATTAAAGCATATAAAGGGAAAGGAGAATAAAATTGTCGATGCTTTAAGTCGATGAGCTCATATGTTATATGAGGTAACCTTAAGCCAAACCGATTCGTATTTGCACGATAGGATCAGGACGGCAAAGGAAATTGACCGTTTCTATGTTGAAGTCCTAAAAAGGATCCAAGAGGACAGGTTGTTTCAACAACAAAAGGAGTTTAAGGTAGATGAGACTTGACTATTGTGGTCCAAAGATAGTCGTTTCCTAGATCTTTTTTTATTTGGGCTTACTACGATTGTATTTCTTGGATGTTTTAATTATATGTTTGCTTGATCTTAGCTTGATGTCTTGGTTTTGTTTAATTAATTATTTATTTTAAATCTATTCATTTCTGGATATATGGAAGTTGAAATAGAGACTTGTAATTTGTATGCCGATTTTATATTTAGATCACATATTTCTTAGTTTGATATTTTTTTCTTGGTTCTGTTTAATCGTACTAAGTATTTTAGTTTCAAATAAGTTATATATATACATTTTCAATAAAGTAGAGGCTTGTATTAGTACCTAGATTCGTATTTGTTTATACTGAGAGGAAATCTCTTTGGGAATCCTTTCATCTCAAGTATGTTGTGATTATATTCTTAATTAATTTATTATGTATACCTTACTATATATAGATGAAGGCCTTTCTACACTCCCTATTATGTCTGTAATTGTTGAATAATGAAGAGTTTGATTGATAGATATTTCGCTTAATGTTAAGACATTCTAAGAAAGATTTGTACTTGTTTACAATTTATATTTCTTGTATTATGTATAGGAAAAGTAGTTTGTAATTTCTACATGCCTGTACATAAGTAAATAAACCACTAAGAGTGTATAAAGAAAGAATTACTAATAAAAAAGATAAAAAGAATACTAATTGATACATTGTATAATCTTAGTTTATAATACACTCATAATTAAAATCTACATTCAAACTATAATTATCAAGACTAAAATAGTAGATGAATTTTCGTAAGGAAACTATCACCACTGCCGAGAAAATAGAACTTAATATGTTGTTCCTCTCAACCAACTCCTAGAGAGGGAAAATCTTAGCTGCTCCAAAACCCTCGATCCTATTTGTTGAACCATAAGGGAAAATTCTGATCAATGCACCATCTCTTTGCATCAATAGATTATTTCCCCATCATTGCTAGCCTCCTGCTTATTCGATGGACATAGTATTTTATAGTATTTTTCCTAGGACTTGGTCATTTATGAGACTTTTGATCTTTAATTCTCCACAAGGATTATTCACCTGATCTTGGGGAAGATGCCTCATGCATCACTTGTGTTCTCACTCAGCAACTTTGACCATTTTACAGTTCTCCTTGTGGGTCAATAAACACTCTTTTAATGGCTACTTCAGTTCTAATTCCTCTCAATTATTTAATTATTCAATAATAATAATCCATTACATTTATTTTTACTTTATCTTTAAACATATTAACAAACATAAATATTCAAAGTAATAAAAACTATTTTACAAAATTGTTTGATGTATTACAAATACATTCCCTTTAGGGATAACACCCTCCTTGGTGTTATTATTTCTTTGTCCTTTTATTCTTCCATTATTTCAATCTAAAATAGAATTGGATATGCCTCCTGCATATAATTTACAATTCCGAAGTGGAATCCTCTGGACTAAGGTGCTTCCATTGCACCTTGACTTCTTTGATGGTACGGTTCCAGAGTAAATGTTCCTTCCTATCGACAATACATTCTAGTTCTAGTTGAAATTATCCTCTGGATTCCACCCATATAAAATTCTAGTCAATCACACGAGTAACATTATGAACATATTTTGGAGAGAAAGGGGGGCAGGGCAGAGGGGTTTCCATCACCTTGAATGGAGAAAAGAATTCAAGTTTTCTTGGGGACTAGGAAGGGAAACTAATAATATAGAATAATCTTTGGCGCTGTGGAAGGGACTTCAGATTTCTAGAACTTGGGGAATAAATGAAATTATCATGTTGGTGGACTCGAGATTAATAATTCAATCCCTTGCTGAAAACACTCTTCCATCCCAACTGCATCTCTGACAGTTGATTAGGAAATTCCAAGCTCTGGTCTCCTCCTTTCGCAAAATTGAGTTTTTTCATATTCTAAGGGAGTTCAACAGGAAAGCAGACCGAGCTGCAAACATAGGCGTTTCTATTGGTTTCAGAGTCTTAAAGTGTAATGGGGTCAGCTCCCTCTTCCAAACCCCATAGGACCTTGTCCTAGCCCAAGGGGCTTAAGGCGTTGACTTTCCACCTTGTGGCAAAATATTTGAAATCCCATGTGATGCATGCCCCATCACATGGCATGATCCCAACCTTCGTAATGGAGCATGTTCAAGGACCGAGAGATCTAATGCTTATACACCTGAATCCTTGCACTGATTGTGCTGATGGTTTCTCATCCCGTCCACTTGATGCGAACCCCAACATGAATTCATAGGAAATTATGGACAATCAAGGCGGCTTCGATGGTTTGTTTATTAGACAGGTCATGGGAATTGATCGACGTTTTATGTTTTGAGCCGACTGCTCCAGCAAGGAAATTGTGCTCTGGTTTGTTTGGCTTTGCAAGGATTTTGTTGGTTTGTCTGCTTCAATGAAGGACTGTGCTCAGTTTTTGTCAGTTATTCACAATATGGAAGCTTCCTCTGAATCCACTATCTCCTCCCCTCCTGCTTAATTCATCGAAACAAACATTAAGGAGATGAAGAAGAAGATCAGAGGAATTAACAAGGTTCTCGACAGGATTGATTATGAGGGTGCTTGTCGGTTTGATAATGTTTACAAGGACTTGTCCCGTGTGAAGAAAGAATGTGATTTCTCAATTGCATGCACAAAGAATGTTTTGACAGGTATGCTAGCTGATTTGGAGATTAAGTTTGAAAATATGGAGTTGAAGGTAGTAGAGCTGGAAGTGGTGAATTTCCCAAGTTCCTCTTCTCTCCATGGCGAGAAAGCCAAATGAATTTAGATCTTTTAGACTCAAATTTTGAATTTCGAGATATGGTTGCTATTCCTGTGTTTAGCTAGAAGTACCTATCTTTAATTGTTATGAATATAAATCTATATAATATAAGTTGTAAGAAGAATGGCACTGTCTGGACTATAGGAAGACTTGCTTATATGAACCACTTTGTCGCTTCCACAAGGGCACCTATGTTATTTCTGGACCTGTGTTTTTGTGGTTAAACCACCTATAAATATAGCCATTTTTGTCTAAAAAAAAAACATCATGAACGTATTTCTTTAAAATTGAAACATGCCACCGGTCGAATTTTTGCTAAAATTTCAAATGGTCCACAATACCTCGGTGCCAATTTTGAGTATTTTCCCAACCTTAAGTAGATTTTTCTGGGTTTCACCCTTACATAAACATGTTCTCCTACATGGAACTCTCATGGAGTTATTTTTAAGTTGATATAAGCTTTTTTTACTATCTTGGGAAACCTTCAAATTATGTTGTACTTGTTTCACTATTAGTTCCATATATTTTAATATTGCAGGTCCTAACATTAGTCTATTGGCAAGACTGCTCCAAGAAATTGGAGTATTAAACTTTTTTCCATACGGTATCTCAAATGGACTTAATCCAACTAAAGCTTGAAAATGATTGTTATATGGGAATTCTACCAGATGCAAATAATCTTCTCCCTTACCTGTTTTATCCATTACGTACATTTTAAGCATGTCTTCCAAAACCTGATCTACTATTTCCATTTGTCCTTCGTTCTGAGGATTATATGTAGAACTAAAATTTAACTACATTCCTAATCCTTTAAATAAGGCCTTCCAAAAATTTCCTGTAAATTTTGCATCTCTGTCTGAAATTACTATTTTTGGTACACCATGCAATCTAAGAATTTCCTTCATAAAAATATTAGCAATATTAATAGCCTTATATGTATATTTTACTAGAATAAAGTGAGATTCCTTCCTCACTTTATCTACCATGGCCATGATTGAGTCATGTTGCTTAACATATTTAGGTACAACCCAGTTATAAAATCCATACTGATAATTTCCCATTTCCATTCTAGAATAGGTAATGGATGTAATAATCTGGCTAGATGTTGATGTTCAAGCTTTACCTGTTGACATTCAATACATCGTGCTAATTATTATGCTACTTCCTTTTTCATATTAGGCCAAAAGAAATCCTTCCAAGTTGTCATGGTAATCATTTTATGATATCTAGGGTGTCCTAAATAGGGTCATTTATGTAATTCATCCATAATAATTTTTTCTTCTAAATATCTTTCATACCTACTGCTTGTTTTTGTATACAACAAGTTTGCATGATGACTTAGAGCATCCGCCACTTTAGTCTCTTTTCCTTTTGTATGTTTTATTTCAAAATAATATTCGCTTAAAAATGATAACTACCTAGCTTTTCTAGTGTTAAGATTTTGTTGATCGAATAAGTATTTACACTTAGATTATCATACATTAATAAGAATCTCCTTCTGATGAGATAGTGTCACCACATTTTAAGTGCATCAATAATAGCTGCTAATTCTAGGTCATGAGTAGCATAATTCTTCTCATGTTCCTTTATCTTCCTACACTCATAGGCTATGACATAGTTTTCTTGAATTAGTAATCCACCTAGTCCTTCTTTGCATGAATCTGTACATACAACAAAATATTTAAATGGATCAACAATTTTTAGAATAGGAATTGTGGTTAATAACTATTTTAATTTATTAAAACTCTCTTCACATTTTTCGTTACATAAAAATTTCTTCTCTTTATTTTGTAATGAATTTATAGGGTATGTTATCTTGGAAAATCCTTCAATGAATTTACGGTAGTAGCCAATAATCCCCACAAATGATCTTATATCAGTTACGTTCTTTGGAACAGGCCATCCAGTGATAGATTTGATTTTATCGTGATCTACTGATATCCCATCTGTAGACACCACATGTCCTAGATAATGAATTTTGTCTTTGAAAAAATCACACATGCTAAACTTGGCAAATAATTGTTGTTCCCTTAACACTTGTATGATTATTTTTAAGTGTTCTTCATGCATGCTCTTGTTTATTCTTAGAATAGATTAATATATTGTCGATAACGACTACAAATTTATCTAAGTATTTACTTAATATGCTATTCATTAAACACATAAAAGTTGTTGGGGAATCTTTTAACCCAAAGGGCATTACGACAAACTCAAAATGACTGTATCTGGTTCTAAAATTAGTCTTAAAGATATCCTCTTCCTTGACCCTTACTTGATGTTATCGGGATATCAAGTCTAGTTTTGAGAAGATTGTTTCCCTCGAAACTGATCAAATAGATCGTCGATGTGAGTCAAAGGAGATCGGTTTTTAATTGTCATTTGATTTAGTTGTCTATAATCTATACATAACCGTAACGGCCATATTTTTTATTTACGAACAAAATCAGTGCTCCCTAAGGAGAAACACTTAGTCAAATGATTTTTTAATCGATTAATTCTTGTATTTGTGATTTTAATTCAGTAAGCTCTACTATATTTATCTGATAGGGATCCTATGATGTTGGTACTGTCCCTGGTGCCAAATCAATTGTAAAATCTATATCTCTTTTCAGAGGTAGTCCGGGAATCTCTTCCGAAAATATATATTTAAAGTATTTTAAAATTGGTATGTCTTCTACATTAAGGTGATTATCTTTCTCTTTGTCGTCCAGTATGTAAACTGCAAAAACTTTGTATCCTTTATGAACATACATTTTCATTTGTAAGGCTCATATTTCTCTTATGGTATCCTTCATGGGAATCCCTTTTACAACAATGGTATTACCTTGATCATCCAAGCATGAGAATGTTTTATCATAATAGTATAAAATAACTCTATGTCTCTCTAACCAAACCATTCCTACCAGTAAATCATAAGATCCTAGAGGTAAAATATTTAAATCAACGTGTGTTTTTAAACCATTCATAATAAAATCACACTTTTTCATGAAGGTATTGACTTTTCTCTGTGTGTCTGTAGCAAGTTGAACTAGCCAATACTTTTCAAACTTATCTTGATGTGACTTGTATATCTCTACAATTCTTGGCGATACATAGCTTAAACTTGCACTTGGATCAAGCAAAACATAAATTGGTTTATCTTTTAACATACCTTCGATTTTGACCATATATGTTTAATGATCTACTTGCTTGTCCTCCAATGTTGCACTGATTCTGGGCATGCTTCTTGCTATATCTTTCATTGTAATGTCTTCTTGAACTGAATGCACATTATTAATACTTTTCCTTCTTACGGGACAATCTTTAAAGTATTGTGGTTCGCCACATTCCCATCATTTAAATGGTTCCCTTTGTGCAGTATTTTATTAAAAGCAGTGGTTATTTCCCTTTCTTTTATTGTTGCAGGACTGTTGTTTATAATTTTTAAAATTATTCCCTTGGTATCCTCGATAATTATTTCCCAAATTCTTATAAAACTTAGTACCTTTATTTTTATATTCAAAATTTTCATGTCTTTTATTTTTCCAATTAGGTATGTTCTCTCGTTTTTTTTAATTTTTTATCATAGCATAAGTTTTCTTTTCTCATGGCCTCTTCCATATTTTTCGTATTATCATATTTGATTCTATCTTTAAACATAAGAGGTAAAAAACTAAAGAAACATTGAGTTTTTTCTTTTTCATCAATAATGTAAGGTACATAGTGTAATAAACTTAAAAATTTGCTGCAAAGTTCCTTCATAGTCATTGCACCTAATAGGAATTCGTAGAATTCTTTAGCTTTTTCTTTGTACTACTATTGTAATAAATATTTTATTTTAAAACATTTCTTAAAAGTTTTCCAAGTTACGTAACGTTATTTAATTCTTTTTACTTTCTTTATATCTTGCCACCGCATATCATCATTTCCTGTCAAGTTATAAATTGTCATTTTCACTTTTAGTTTGTTACAATAATTATAAATCTAGAAGTACTTTTTCATCCTAGATAACCAATCTTTTGTTTCTTCTCCCTTTCTAATTTCTCCATTGAACATAGGAGGTTTTATCTTTTTAAATTCACTGGAAATTTTTTCATGCAGTTTGTATTTGTTTTTTTTGTTGATTACTATCAATACTTTCACTCAGAATCTTTTTATTTTTCATTACTATGTTTAGTTGATTCTTTGCTTGAAGATTCAGTCTCATGATTAGAAAAATATAGTTTTCTTACCTTATGTTTATAAGGTGCAGTTCTTGCCATATTTAATTCTGGTCCTTTATTTTTTTCTTCTTCATTGCTACGCAGTTTAGTCAACATAACATTATTTAATTTTTCTTGTTCTTTTCAAATGCGTTCATTATCTTCCTTAACTCATTCCAGTTCTACCGTTAAATATTTTACTGTTTGTAGGAGTTAATATGGTTTATCATTCCTACTTTCATTCAAATTCGCCCAGATTTCACTATCTCTAATGTTACCTTCTTCATTTTTTTATTAGGATGTGATTCTCCTTCAGCAGACACTCCCACATCTAGCACGATTCCTGCAAAAACAAGGTTATTCTTTCCTTCCTGTTTGCAAAGAGAGTCAAACCATAACAATATAATTAATTTTCTAGTTTTTATCAGTTTGAGTGTTGGAAATTTTAGGACAAGTGTTGTAACTGTGCTCTGATACCATTCTGTCACATACCCATATTTTACACCATAATTGTTTTATTGTTCATAAATTAAATACATATTTGTCGCAACATGCTTAGCTTAGCTGTAAAATATATTTTACTTGTTGCCATGGATAAAATTAATTGGACTTCTTCAATGTTAGATGGTAGCACTTGTCGTTCATCTCACATTGACTATAATTAAACGACAACCCAATTACAACCCTCACCAAGGTGATATGTTAAAGTTTTAAATCATTGAAATATTGGGTTTCAGTGTTTACCTAGGATTAAAATCCTAGACTTTGGGATATAGTCCTAATCTATACTTGCTAGACATATGTTTTAGGTGTTAAAACTTAAGTTTTAACCTTACTCTATGTAAGATATTGGCATACATTGGTATATAATCCTTGTGGAATTTGCAAATGATGAAGGATTGATATATGTAGGGTATGAATATGTTATAAAGTTTAATCCATGGCATGTGTCCACAAGAGTCATAAGGTGGAAGATAGCTACGAAGCGGATGTTTTAATGAGGTTTAATGAAGTATTTAAATTATTTGTCATAAGCCTTAGCTGCGAGTTAACAACGCAACCATGCATAATGACGGAAGTTGATGTTTCGGATGCTTTTTGTGGGAAGGACGGAACCTAGCCCTCCATCTGTACCTTGTGAGATCTTTATCGTTGGAAAGAGATTTTAAGGTTTTAAGTCACATTTACTTGGTCGTATGGGTTTTTTTTTTTTTTTTTATGGTGTTTCTTGCTGGAGGATTCACTTTGAGGCTCTGTTCTGCATGATGGTGCGTGTAGTGACCTCGTTTATCAATTGACATGTGTGCCATTATTTATTTGGTTTGTTGATAGTATACACTACATTTTTAATGGTGTTTTACTTGTATTCTAAGGTGGATGGTGGCCACTTGGATTCCATTTGGTTTATGGAAACCTCCATGGGACTGGACCTTGCGAACTCTAGCTTATCGTACTAAATAATTAAATGTGGAAACCTCAGTGTGCTTACATTGATTTCTAGAAGAGGGATTCCCAAGCTAGCGATAATTTAACAGGTAAATTGTTTGGTAAAAAACCGTTTTGTATGGTAAGTCTTTACCCAATAATTTAAATGAATATTTCGCAGTAGGAACTAACTCAAATGTTTGATTATGCAGGGTAGAGGAAGGTAAGAGAGCTAGGAGGAGAAAACCATTGGCCCTCTGTGTGTTTCGTGAAGGTATGACTTGCTATTGTTATATTTATTTATTTGATTTTCATATATTAATGAAATGTATTAACAATTCACTCTGTTTTGGCAGGTGAGGCCAAGGTGCCAACAAATGGTCACCAAAATGTTTGGGGAATATCCTATCCTTGTCATTATGGCCCAAACCCTTAAACAAGGTAAACTTTTCACACAGTGTTTAGGTTTCGTGTAAGCATGGTTATAGTTTTAGTGAAGAAAAATAATAGGTGGATTACTACCTTCAAAATAAAATGTGGATGAAGAGTTGCCGTATAACCATGCGAGAGTGGCGACAGGATTACATCCATCTTATCCTTCTCTATCCTGAGGTGAGGATCCCTAACCTTAGCTCGATTTATTTGGAAAAGTTTGTAAATTAATTGACTGTGTTTCATACTAACGCTAATAGGTTTATGTGCATGTAAACAATGATGTGACTCCTTTAATGATGCACTTGATCAATGCAACAGATTTAAGGTATGCCTCGATTTGCATGAATGTTTTAGGAAGAGTTCTAGGATTTACTCTTGTTTCAGAATGTTGGGGAAGATAAAGGGATTTATAGCCTCTATCGATTTATAAGATAAGTTTTATTATTAATATGTTTGGTCTGGAATTCGATTTGGGAAATTTGTTGTGATTTGTAAAAAAAGAATGTAGGGTGGTTGGCATACAATCATCATAGATTATACAGTTTGTATTGAAAAGTTTTTATGGTTTGGATATGGATCCGAATTGGGGATGATAACTAGTTCCTATATTCATTTTGATTTGGGTTTACTACGATTGTATTTCTTGGATCTTTTAATTAGATATATGTTTGATCTTAGCTTGATGTATTGGTTTTGTTTAATTATTTATTTATTTTAGATCTGTTGATTTATGGGTATATGGAAGTCGAGGGTCTTGTATTAGTACCTAGATACATATTTGTTTATACCGAGAGGAAATCTCTGTGAAGAGCCTTTAAGCTCAAGGATGTTGCGATTATATTCTTAATTAATTTATTATATATACCTTACTGTATATAGATTGAAGTCTCCCAGCTCCCCCTATTATGTCTGTAATTGTTGAAGAATGAAGAGTTTGATTGATAGATATTTTGCTTAATGTTGAGACATTCTAAAGAAGATTTGTATTGGTTTACAATTTATATTTCTTTTATTTTGTATAGGAAAAGTATTTTGTAATTTCTACATGCCTATACATAAGTAAATAAACCACTAACATTGTATAAATCAAGAATTAATAATAAATAAAGATAACAATAATACTAATTGATACATTTCATAATATCAATTTATAATACACTCAGAATTAAAATATACTTTTAGACTGTAATTATCAAGGATAAAATAACAGATGAATTTTAGTAAGGAACATGTCAGCAATGTTGGGAAAACGGAACTGAAGATGTCGTTCCTCCAAACCAACTCCTAAAATAGCCAAAAATTACTTTCACCAGAACCCTCGAGCCTGTTTGTTGAACCACAAGGGTAAATTATTATCAATTCACCATCTCTTTGCATCAATAGATTATTTACCCATCCATCACCAGCCTCATGCTTATTCGATGGAAATACTATTTATAGTACTTTTCCTAGGAATTCGGCATTTATGAGCCTCCTTCTCTTTAATGCTCCACAAGAAGTCTTGACCTGATTTTGGGGAAGATGCCTCCTACATCACTTGAGTTCTCACTCATCATCTTTCGTCATTTGTCATTTCCCCTTGTGGGTCAGAAAACACTCCTTTAACGACTACTTCAGTTTTGATTCCTCTTAGTTATTTAATTATTGAGTAATCATAATCCATTAGATTTATTTTGACTTTATTTGTCAAAATATTAAAAAATGTAAAATTCAAAGTAATAAACAATTTAACAATTGTTTGGTGTAGTAAATTCTTTATCTAAGGAATTTCTTCACCATCCTCATGGGGACTAGTTTATTTTGGAGTTAAAGGATGGTGTGAGCTTCAAATTTCAACATTCTTTTTGTTAGGATTAATTAATCCTCCCTTGTCCAATATAGTATTTTTGGTCATTTTTCTTAACTTAGGGAGACATTTTATTGTAATAGAGTGTAGAGGTTATCTGTCACTTACTTCATGTGCATGCATGATTTTATGTAGCTTTGAGACCGATTCCTACATTAGAGGAGACCTCTGTGAATGCCACCTGCAGTCTCCATCAGTTGGTTGTGGTAGGTAAGCATTTATGTTGATTCAACCTCCATTTACAATCAGTTAGATCACTTTTAGTTATCCTAGCGCTAGTATTGCATGAATGTAGGGAGAGGCGCCTTTTTCCCACCTACCTCATCGATTAACTGATTGTAGACTGATTTAGACATCTAGAGTTAGACTAGTGAGATCCAACAGTGATTTAGACACACTAAGTTAGCTATTCAATCAGCTTGAGCTAGTATATTCGAGTCATATCCCCATGATTCGACTTGTATTTATTGTATAATCATAGTATTATTGATTAATGAATGAAGATTAATGTTGTGAGTATTTGAGCAATTCTTGTCCCATTTATCTAAAATTTGTGGCATGAATTTCCTGTTCAATGTACAGTCTCTTTGATCATTCCACTGCATAATTCCTTTCCTGCAACGTTCATATTTTCCTGTATATCAATGGTTCACAAATTTAACATGGTACATTAGATCTGAGGTCTTAGGTTCAATTCCCCCAAGCTACGTCGGAGGGGGGTTGTTGGAGTATCGATACAGCCACAAGGTATAACTACCGCACCTTTGGGAATATAAAAAATTAGACTAACCACCACTCCTGATGATAGGGCCTTGTGCATGGTTTCAAATGTTTATCGACATATGCAGTTTTTGGTGTAATGACAAACCTTATATGGTATCCGAGCTTAGCGTTAAGCTCAGTATCAAGGATACTTTTTGGTGCAATCTCAGATACTTCCAGTTTTCTTTTTGATGGTATATGACAGTCATTTTGGTACATGTAGGGTAGTTAAATATACAAACAAGAGATATATTCGTTAGATGGTTGTATCCTACAACCAAGTCTATTTTGAGCTATGAGGAGAATTTTGATATGATATATGATACTTCGTTGCCTCTTATTTTAGGTCTGTCGGGGTAGTTTTGTTTACTTGAAAGTTTTAAAAAATCTATCCAACATACTTTTAATATAAAATGAATAAAATCACATTTTTTGGAAATAAAATAAAATAAAAAAGCAATTTTTGGTAGAATATTTGTTTAAACATTCTGTATATTTGGTTAGATATGGTTCATAATAATATTATAACAACAAATTATTAACATATGCACATAATTAAGTAATTTTCTACTTTTTAATATTGAAAAATCTCAATCTCATTCTAAATTTGAATTCTACATCCACTCATTATTTCCAATTTAATAAAATTATTTTTAATTTCATGGTATGGCAAATTCTCCCACTTAAAAAACCATATTACCATTAATGTGAGAGGTATTTATTTTATCTAAATAATTATTATATTATAAGTTTATTTTCAATGATGCATAATTAATTATATTTAGTATTTTTATTAGGGTATTTTTAGAGGCAAATGTTTTTCGTATAACTATTTTTTTGTCATTAAAAAAATTATAAAATCACTTATTAACTTAAAAATTCATCTATTTTTACATAAAATATAATTGTATTTTTATAATTTACCCAAAAAATAATAAATTTTAATATATTATACGTTTTTTATTAAATATTTTAATATATATATACATATAAATTATCCAAATAATCACCTAAAATACTACACTACTTGTATGTTTATCATATATAATTAATGATGTCTTTAAAGTATTTAAATTACACTTTAAACTATTTATTTTGATAATTTAGAGTTTTTTCTTTAAAGTTAATATGATGATGGCATTTTCACGTAAGATCAATATAGTCCCTTTGGGGTTACCATTCAATTGAAGTATAATACCACTAGAATCTACTAGAAAAAAAAAACTAAGGGTGAACTAAGGGTGGGGTGGGGTGGCAAAGTACAACCTACTCACTTTCGTCAATAGTCGACCGGCCATGGGTAAAATCAAGTCAGTCACTCACATGAGAAGTACTTATGAAGGTGGGGTGGAAAAGTACAACTGTAACTAGGAATATTTTACTTTCTGCGGACAAAAGTTGTTCCTCTAGTCTGAATGGTTTAGATCTAGAACAAATGAGTGAACGACAAAGGATAAAGACCCTCCCTGGATGTCGTAGACACCTGGAATGTTTATTTGATAGTGAACTTGTGTACATACAAACATATCAAAGCTCCCAAAACATCATCTACTTATCCATGTTAGTGACTAAGGAATCTAACAACATATACATGCGAAATCAAAACAACAATAATGTGGGATGGAAATCAGCTTTGCATTAAAGATAAATAGAGAAGATTACAACCATTGCCTTAGTGTTGAAAGACATCTCCATGAAACCAACATCTCATCTCCATAAGCTCCAACTTTACTCTCTATGCTCTCCAATGGCTTGGAGTAGCTAAGAAATCCAACAGCATAACAATACCTCTATATTTCTCCCCCTCAACTATGGACATGGGCTTGTATTTATAAGGCTCAATGGATAGGGATAGTTGAGAGATTTGTGGGTGAGGTGGCCTCTAAGATCCTATGATGGGGGATCTCGAGCTCAACTGACCCACTATGATAGGGATAAGGGAGGGCACGAGGGTCATGATCTAGAATCCTCGAGAAACTTCTCTTTTTCCCATTTTACCCAGGGTACCACTTTTCTTCTCTTATGACAGAATGGTTTAGATAAGAAAATATTATGGAACAAATGCCGCAGGCGGTGGCACCGCTTATGGAACACAGGATACAGGTGGTGCAAGAAAGGTACCTCTCATGGGACACAAGGCAAGCGCGGTGCTGAGTTTTTTCATGCAAGATTGACAAATAGGATAGGTTTCCACTCCAAGTGCTAGGATTAAGGGAAAAAAATGTCTTATCACATGGTGGTGATAGGATTTGGGTATAAAAGAATGCCTCCCAAAGCATGAGACTTAGAGGGATACGATAAACGAAAGCTTTGGGAGAACAAGTTGTCACCCAGAGATGAAAATGCCATCTCGATCAGAGAATGTCATCCAGTAGGCATCTGTAGTACATCAATACATTTGACTCATAGACACAAGTAACCAACTCATGGATGCAAACCAATACAAGGTAGATCCATGAGAGGAATAAACAAGCATGGCTACTAGAATACAGCGTAGATCCATGTGATAGAGGACTCAAACTTGGACATAGCTACCAGACATACAACGTATATCTATGTCATACAGATGCAAATTTGAGCATAGCCACGACCATACAAATGTGGATCCATGCTAGATATACAAAACTCCATCGCAACCTAAGGAAAGCACTGAGCGCCAAACAAATACCCAGGGTTTTCGTCTCGTTTTCCACAAAGTACGATTCTATCCATGTGATTACAATGATCTGAAATCAAACATGGTAGAAACCACTTGATTACCAACCAATAATGTGAAGCGTTAACAAGTGTGAGGGAGATCACCATTGATGTCAATGATTCCCAAGGTAACCTAGTACAATCTACTGAGTGTGAATAGATGTCCTGATGTCGAACACCCAGTCGATTCTATCGATCAAAGGTCAATGATGTGAACCTATGTTGAGAGCGAGAGAATATGTCATTAAGGCATACAAATATCAAGGTACTAAGTTTTTGTTTCTAAGTCTATTTCCCGGATAATGAGCTAATGTCGACAGGAATAGTCTCGTCGAAGGAGGGCCATGATGAGTCCCACATCGATGACACGAAACTTGGAACATAGTTCTGGAATGATGTGAATGTAGTAACCACAATACTGACTCAAAAGTACTGAGACAAAGACTGTTTTTACTGCAGAGGTAAACTTCTTCAACTTCCCTTTGAACATCGGGTGACATGACACAAGACTTTGTAGCATGACTAAATGGGACAAACTCACAATGCGACAGTGGACAATGCATTCTTTTGAAAGACTCAAAGGACTGACATGACTCATGAAAGTGGATCATCACAGAGATCAGCTGAATACCCAATTGAATGACATGATATGCAGACAAGTGCCATGTTCAAAGATAACGAAAAACTACTACCATTTATTTGCAAAATGATTCCCTTCCCATTTCCCCCATCATGATCAATGAGTGCCTCTTTTCAATTTTACGAGTTCAAAGAGGGTAACAAACACTCGGTATATCTCATCCAAAGACAAGTCCAAACTCATATTTTTTACGAACCTAAGAGAGGAGGGGTTCATTCCCAAAAAAGGGTCTCTCAATGTTTAACTTAACGAGTCCAGTGAAAGAAAACTCGATATCGTTCATATTTAGAGAGTCTGAATGATTACGAAAGAAGACTCCAAAAGGTCCTTTTTCATATTATTTAGTCCCTAAGGCCCAAAAAAGTGTAAAATCATACCTTAGATAACTCTTCTAGTCATGATTGGCTGGAGTGTTCCTTTTTCGTAAATAGTCTATCTGAACCGAAAAAGAGATAACCTACCGTCGGAGAGGCAACTCTTCAAATATTTTAACGAGCGTGAAGAAGACAAGATCACTCGACGATCTTTTCGTATTTAAGGAGCCTAAAAAGAGTTTAAAGAGAACTCCATGAGGTTTCTTTACACAATGTTAGTTTTTACGAGCCTGGAAAGAATTGAAAACAGACTCAACGATCTTTTCATATTTAAGGAACCCGAAAAGAGTCTAAAGAAGACTCCATCAGGTTTCTTTACACAACGTTAGTTTTTACGAGCCTGGAAAGAATCGGAAACGAACTTGGACTTTTGATACTAAGTTTCAAGAGCATGACCAAAGTGTCGTAACAAAAGCTCATCGAATTTTTCCGTTTTATGGTAGTACGAAAAAGTCAGAAACGAACTCCCAAAACTTTACTGCTATGGTTCTTCTATCCTGTAATCGACTCGAAAACAAGTGTTAAATGTGCTCATAAATTGACATTAAGGGATTACGACTAATATATTTTGAGTAGTAAGTGATTTTAAACCAGAACTATAACATGTCAAACCCAAAAATGTGTATAAAAGTCATGTAAATAGTGAAAAATCAAAACATTTTACTATTTACCCATAGTGGAGAGCATTTGGGGCACTTTCTTAGCCAGATCTTCAACTGCTGATATCGGGATTTTCCACCATTGGATTTGAGCGCCGTCAGCTCCAGGTAATAGTTCAAACCCTACTCTTCATTTTCATAGCTTAATTTTGATTTTGAATAGTGTTTTGGGCTTGTATGGCAAGCCCTAAAATTGTCAGAGCGGGCACCGCACTTACCCCTTGTGGGATACGCAGTACCTTGCTACAACCATGCCGAAAACAAAGTGCATAAGTGATGCCCCTATCTTCAACGGGGCACAGGCGGTGCCAGCCGTGAAGATGTAAAACTAATGACACAAGCAAAACTAGATCATTTCTTTTGATTTCAATGGTTAAGAATGATTCTAATGGGTCTTGTGATTGTTTTTGGCAGGTTTTAGCTAATAAAAAATGGTGATATGGAAGGAAAGACAGCATGACAATGATGACGCTTTCACCAAAAGGAATGTGAGTTGCATAGCCACATTACGAGACTATGGACTCGTAAAATTCTTTCGGACTCCCAGTATGGTATTACACAAGCGATTTCTAGAGCACATACTCCGGATGTGGGATCCAGAGAAGCAACACTTTGAGGTTGGTGCTCATATTTTGACCATGGAGGTAGAGGACATCTACTTCTTGACTAGACTTTTGAGACGAGGTTCCCCCATCTCGCTAACAGGTTCTTGAGGAGGGGATATTACCATCATAAGAGTTGATAAACCGTCACTGTATTCTAGGGACAAGGACATCAAGGAAGAAAATACCCATAAAAGAAATGATGGATGGACCTCTACGGACTGTACTATTCACTATGCAGAGAGTGGCGGGAAGCCAAGGATTACATTGAGCTTCTAGAGCACATATGCTCTATGCCATAGAGGCCATGGCGCCTACAGTTTTCAACTAGGAAGAATCCATGCTTCCAATATTCAAGGATCAGCTGACTAAGTGTCGGCAGGGGGAATTGAAGTAGTTTGATTTTTGTTCCATTCTAGCCTGCTTCTTCTTCAAGCGGGTTCCACATATGAGACCCCAGGAGATCTTTACAGAGCTGAGAGCATGGACCCTCGCATGCTGAGGTGGGTCCAGATTATGGCTCGTACTGGAGCAAGTAGGGGGAAGGTAAAGTTCGGTGACCCATTCTTTCGATGGTTGAGAGATCAGATCCTCATGGTGGAGGACTATGCATATGCAGGCACGGACTTTAGTTGAGACCTTGACCTACTGCTCCCACCTGGTGCATAGTGGGGTGACATCGGTAAGAAGCAAAAAACCCTAAAATGGACATATTGTTTTTATGTTTTTTAATGTTTTATATTTTTTATGTTAAGTAACGAGATGTGAATGTCTTTATGCAAGCATTGGAGCAGCACGACCTGGGGGGGCTTCCCCATTGGATAGACGAGCTGGGGCCCGCTTCATACCGTAGGGTGACAATGTGACTAGGGAGTTAGAGGAAAACCTGGAGAGGTTGACCCTAGACATCCTTGTCGCTTCCATTAATGACCTCCCTCTGAGGTATCAGAGACCTACAATGAGAGTACTAGGTTGGTTTAGTAGACTGCTATGTAGAGTATCTCGGGAAGTGATGTGTTACCGCGAGCATCACTAGACGATGTATGCATGATGTATCTACTGAAAGCTGATAGCTTCAAGATTTTGTACGGTGATTTTTACCTGAAATCTTACGTGCTTCAGATGAGGTGTCATGACCTATTTTTTGTAAACATGTTCATATATATCTATATATATATATATATATATATATATATATACAGACTTTTACTTGGTGTTTAT
>LPNX010134985.1:24601-29601 GCA_001517045.1 Pseudotsuga menziesii
TCTAGTTGTTTATTTACAATGAACCATGTTTGATTTTAATGTCATGAGTGGGAAATATGCCAATATAGGATGTAGTTAGCTAATGAGTCAACAACCACATTATGTTCCCTAGGGATATGCCTATAGGTGATGGTTTCAAATGACCTTTCTAACAAGCATACTCTCCGGAAGAGGTATAAACATGGTTTAGATGACAAACCATGAGTTGTGAGTCCATCAAGACTACCAAATTGCGAACATCCTGAGAGGAAGCTTCAGTCAGAAGACCTATGACTGCTCGATACTCAACGATATTGTTGGTAGCGGGACCAATACAAACCACTCCTAAACTGAAAAAATATTCAGCTAGGGAATAGAGGACCCAATCAGCTGAGGTGAGATTCAAGGTGTGGTGGCAAGCACCATCAGCGAAGCCATAGAAAGCCATCTGCTATGCATGACCAAAACATGGTATAAACAGATACGGACACTAAACTCAAAACCATATTGAAAATACTCAAAGCACACTGAAAGTCAAGCAATATACATATATACAAGATACTATCTAGGAAAGACCTAGGCATATTACCTCTTCAGGTACAACCCATTGCGAGGTTTCCCTAAAGGGATTCCATCGTAGTCTACGAGCTCGTAGGCCCCTTCCTCTAAAACTTTAGAAATAACAAAAAGACCGTACCACATGGACTCGAACTTTCCTTTCCCTAGTTTGTCATATCTCTGATCATAAGTCAAAACTAGGTCACCCTCGTTAATGGCACGAGGTTGGACAGATTTATCATACTGCACCTTGATGCGTTTCTTATGTGCCTCATTAGATAAGGCAGCATCTCTCCAAGTTTCGTCAAGGTTATTCAAGTACAAACATATTTCTTCCTCTGCGGAAGTGTCTGGGAGAAGTTTGACAGCAAGTTTCAAGGATGGAATATGACATTGAACTGGTAAGACAGCTTCAAGTCTATAGACAAGTTGGAAAGGTGTGAAACCAATTCCTGTTTTCACTGAAGTCCTGTGAGCCCAAAGATCGGAGAAAAGCACATGATGCCAATTGGATTTATGGTCTCCAACCATCCGATGAAGCATAGTTTTCAAAACTTTGTTAATGGCCTCTACCTGACCATTAGCTTCAGGATAATATGGCATATAGTTTTCATGGAAAAAACCTAGCTTGGCACTTAGTTCGTCCATCATTTGATTACGGAAATCTGATCCGTGATCAATGACAATGGACTACGGGACTCCAAATCTAGCTATGACATGATTGAACAAGAAGAGAGCGGAAGTCTTACCATCTTCTGCATATGTAGGCATGGCCTCATCCCACTTTGTAAAATAGTCAATGGCTACGATGATGTAACCATACCCCCCAGCTGAGGTAGGATTACAATGCATAAAATCAATCCCCCATTCGGAAAATCACTACAGAATTTGAACCCGAAATCCGACGTCCGAATCCGATGTCATCCAACATTTCACACGGATGTGTCGGACAGCAATAAATCAATAGAATGCCGACGACAAAATATTTATAGCGCCATCGATTATCCGACACATGGGCGTCGGATTTTCGGCTTATGTGGTTGCGGTTTTCCGACACTTGCAAGTTATATCTTCGACGTTTGTGAACCCAAAAAATGTCGTTTATCCGATCCCTAAGCGTCGGATCTCTGACTGGCAGTATATATTTTTTTATAAAAGAAATTAAGGTTTACATGATTTTAAATTTTATAGTCCCATACTTTCAATGGTAACTATGTTCAAGGCGTTGAATATCCGACGCAGGTCCATTATAAATATAAATTGTTTTAAACATTTCGACATGTTTGTTGTAGAAGCGATGGACGATTGCTAAAATTATTTGTTCCTCGACGGACATTTTCAGGAATTCTTTTGTTCTTCAATGAGCGGTTGTGGGAATTTTTTTTTTCATCGATAGACAGTTTGCCGGGAATTTTTTATTCTTCGACTTCTCTCCGTTTTACAAAACCTTGATGTGTGGTTGATGCATGGAACTTGATTTTTTAAGACAACCGGTTATATTCATTAACGAATTTTATGACAAAATGTCAAATATATTAAATATTCCGGATCCAAACGAAGACAACGGACAATTGCTTGCTAGACTATGGGATGCAACGAAACGAAGGGGTGATGGCAAATGTTATTGTCCATGTACTCAATGCAGGGGATTTAAAAGGAGAAGAATATTGATCTCAACAGCCACAAAACATTGCATGGAACATGGACATGCTGAGGGGGGGAATGAATATCGCCCATTTGTAGGTTTAGCATTATAAACATTATTATATTTGTTTTTTTTTGTAATTGTATGTATTATTTTTTTTCATATATTAATGTAAATCCATTGATGTTTCCATGTATTTATATTAAAGGAAAGACACCCTATAGCATGTTGTCCAGAGGAAGTGCTTTCAGAACAAGTTCAAGATTAGGATCATGGAGCATGTATGTTTAATGGAGAACAAGTGAATGATCATGCCGATGATGTAATTGAAGATGATGGTACAAATACATTGATCCATGATTCATTTAACGTTAGAATGGATGACAATGATGTTGATAATGAAAATGATGATGACTTTGATGATGTTCATGATATACATCTTCTCGATAAGGCATATGAACCCCTTTATGAAGGCTCCAAAACCAATATTCTCTCTACTATATTGTTGATAATGAACTTGAAGGTTATGAATGGTCTTTCAAACACTGCAATCACACGTAAGCTAAGGTATCTAATAATTGTATGACCATGATAAAGTTTATTTGTATTCCTCTAATAATTGTATTGTTAACTCATTATTGATCATCGTACAGATGAAGCGTGTTTCGTTAATATTATTTATTTATTACATTAACCAAAAAAAAAATTGTAGCTTGATAGCTGAATTTTTGTTGCCACTATCAAATATTTTACCTCGCACATATCGATATTTATCTTCCATCATGAAAGATATTGGAATGCATTATGAAGCAATTCATGCATGCCCCAATTACCATGTTATATATTATAATCAGCATGAATTTGCAACAGAATGTCTGGAACGTCATGTAAGTAGATATCATACAGATAAAGTAACAAAGAAGGTGTCTCAGAAGGTTCTTCGTTATATTCCCATCATTCCACGTTTGCAACGACTGTTTAGGTGCAAAAACATAGTGCAATTTATGGATTACAATGCCAGGAACAGAAGTCAAGATGATGTTATCTGAATGCCTGCAGATGGTACTGCTTTTAGAGATATTGAGGAAAAGTGGCCTCACTTTAAAGAAGAACCACGTAATCTTAGGATTTCTTTGGCAGCAGATGGTGTTAATCCATTTGCACAGATGAAATCCATTTACACAGTGTGGCCTATTTTTGTTATCAACAATAACATTCCTCCATGGTTGTCAATAAAGAGGGAGCACATAATGTTGTCGATGATTATTCCAGGTTTTATTGACGAAAACTGTTTTATTTATAATGTAGTTGTGGCATCTCATTTGTCGTAATATGTATCTTAATTTCATATATATACCTATTATTTTACTCTTCTTCATGGTTTATATATCTTAATGGTTCTCATAATGATATATTTTATATGTTCTTCAAATTATGAATCAGGTAAGTTCCAAGTCAAAGATATCAATGTATACATCAAACCTCTTATAGATGAGCTACTGAAGTTATGGAATGGCATAACTATGTATGACGTATCTAGACCAATACGACAAAGGAAATTTCAATTCCATGCAATGGTTGTATGGACAATACATGATGCCCCTAGGTTAACTTCATTTTGTGGTTTGTAATTTTAAGTTCCACTTTAATTGCATTTAATGATATGGAGTAGTTAGAATATTTTATAAATGAATATATTTTACATAGATATTCCATATGTAAATATTGTAGGTCTTTAGACAAAGGGTAAATTTGCATGTCCAGTTTGTGGTCCTAAGATAAAATCTCGTCGTTCAAAAAACTTAAGAAAGGAGGTGTTTGATGAGTATAGAAATTTCCTCTCTAAGAATCACAGGTATAGAACAAATGAAAGAAATATTTTCAATGGGAAGCAGGAGACTGCATTAAAACCACAGAGAATGACACCTCACCTTTGGAAGATGCAATACAATAGAAATCGTCATCATGGTACGTATGGATCATCGTATATGAATTTTTATGTATTTTAATTTTTATTGTGAGTTGTTTGTTGTAGTGTCCATATTTGATTGATGATGTAATTTATTAATTATAAACTAATATTCATGATGTCCATCGTGATCATGAAGGCATTAATGGTCTTCCACGAGGAATGAAAACTTATCCTATTCAATTCAGCAGGTTGCCCTACTATGAGCACCTACAAATTGCTCATCTATTTGATATAATGCATATTGGAAAGAATGTTACTGAAACCTTATGGTGACTACTAGAGCTAAGGAGGGAGAAAGATAAAGTTGTGAAAGTGTGCAAAGACATTCAAGAAAGCAACCATGCAATGAAAGACGTCATCCAATTTCATACCAATGGAGAACAAGTTAATATAAACTCAATTCCATGGATGTTTACGAAGCAAAAAAGCAATGTTGTCAAAGAAGTAATGCGGAAAATTAAATTTCCCACCGGTTTTTGTGCAAACTTGAAGAATATCATAACTTAAAAAGGTGATTTTGTGGGGGTCAAAACACATGATTGGCATGTCTTCATCAAGGTAATTATTATTGTTATGTCCATATAATTTTTTCTTGTTTGTATACTCTTTTTTTAATATATGGCGTGGTTTGTATATTGATACAGTATGTTCTACCTCTCTCTCTCCCAGACAACTTCGACAATAATGTCAAACAAGTTATATATAATCTTGGTAAATACATGAGGTAACTAGCGATTACTTGCATGTGCTTAGTGTTTCTTTAATTCTCCGTATAATAATTTATATTTGTTTTTTTGTGCACTATTTCAGCATATATTGTAATTTAATGTTTATTTTTGTTAAATA
>LPNX010134985.1:32101-44001 GCA_001517045.1 Pseudotsuga menziesii
ACAAATGACAAGTGTATTTGGACATTGCCGCCACTCGTTTTGGACAGTTCAGTTCAATTTGGAGGTTTTTGTGAATTTGGGAGTAGGTCCGCTGGAGCACAAGGTTCAGAATTGGAGCTCATGGTTGCTAATTGGAGGTTAGGGTTGAGAATTGGAGCTCACCGTTGATAATTGGAGCTCACGCTTGAGAATTGGAGCTGATGGTACAAATTTGGAGCACGTGGTTCATGTTTTGGAGTTTCAGTTTTGGATTTGAAGCTCATGGCTCAACGAGTAAGCATCATGACCTCCTTTTTTTGGGCATGCTATGACAATGGTTTTTGGGAATCCTGTGACAAGGGTTTTTTGTGCGCGCTGTGATGTTTGCTCCTTTGTGGGACAAGCTTGAATGCAGACAGACCCTTCCTCATTTAGTGGGTTATTTAGGGATTCAATTTACAAACCTTCTTACCTTACAAATGAGAAACTCTTTGTTCGAGTCATGAACTTAGAATAGGGCTTCGCGCCTCACCCCCTCTCATATCTGTGAGTTGCTATTATAGTGATCATTCATTTTGTAGCGCATCTATAGATGTAATTACGCAATTTCTCTAGTTTTGCACAGACAGGCTTGATCAAAGAAGTATTTCGAAGAGACTGATTATCCAGACCTATCGAATGGTTAAAATAGAACTAGGAAATTGGGGCCCCTGACTACAACTAATAAAACCCCTCTTAAGGTAAGGAAGGTCAGACTATCTTATGGGAATAATAAGGGAATAAAGACTTCCACAATGAGGAGGTCTTACTTCACAAGGAGGTGTTAATTCACCAGACCAGTTCATCCTCATATTCAACCGGTAAGGTCAGATACTACACGGAATAGAAGCCCTTAATCTTTTATAAGGAAAGAGAAATAAGGGGTAGGGGTTGAATTTCATGTTTCCATCTCAGGCAAGTCATAAGGCATGAAAGGAAATTAATAAATAAAGTAATAAGGGGGTGCCAATCACCCGCCCCACCATAGGGTACCCGTTCTGGTGGTGCCAATAAAGAGCAGGTCTTAAGGCAGAGAGCGGTACCATATCTAGGGAATGACCTTGGATCAATAAAAAATATACCATAGGGAACAGATCCTCTCAAAGCCAGTACCTTGAAAAACACACTAGTTCAAGGACAAAATTTTGGGAACAAAGAAGTTGAAATAAGTAGTGAGTTTTAAAAAACCAAGGCAAAGCAAACAATTTCTTGGTTGGGGTAGTTATACACCTTAACAAGTTGGAGAATACAACAGAGACAACCATTATGGGAAGGGTCTAAGGTCAACAATTCAATGACAAAACCCTCAAGGATTGGGGTTAGGAAAATTGGGGTGACAAACTAGGATGTGTTCCCAAAGTCCTATTAATATCATCGTCAAAAAAAAACTGTCCATGAGGACATAGTTCAAGAAATCTATCCACGTGAACTATATCTCACAAAAGATATGACTTAGGAATAAGTCCTTAGTTTTCAAGTGTAAACTAATTAGTTTCCAACTATGAATTAATTATTTGAGATCATATTAGACTCCTTAAGGATATAGAGCCATTGGACTAGCTTATAATGAGTAATGGGTTTTAAATTTAAGTTATGAAAAACAATAATGAATCCAATAGCAATTTATTATAAAAGTAAAAGTATAGTATTTGGTTAGGAGATTTTTATTACTGTATTCATAGTAATAAATCGTTTGTATTAAATCCATCAAAAGAAAGATGTGGATGGTGTCTTTAATAGTTGGGAAGATTATTTACATTTAATTGTAATTTGTTTATAAGACTTATCATTATTCCATCGAGATGTTTCCTTTCAAGCTTGTGTATGTTAGGAATAGTTACAAAATAACATACATTAACTATTCCCCTAACTTTTAGAACTCAACCCTAAATTTAACCCCTTAGTTACTTCGAAAGAAAAATATTTACAAACACGATTCTCATACTGATTTGGTAAAAATCTATCCATATAAAAGTCAATCTTTGACCTATTAGTTGAGATAGAGATAAATTGGAAACTTATACAATGTCCCCTATTCAATTTTGGCCTTTAGTGCTGCAAAACTGCATTTCCAGAATTTTTGTAGCATTTTCCCTTGTTTTACACTACAGGCGCTACAAAAGTTTCACCTTCAGAACTTTCATAGAATTTTTGTTGTTTTTACACTGTTGGCACTGCAACAGTTATGAAAACTACATTTTTTGTGCAAAAACTTGTCTAGATGCTTTCAAACCTTTTCCAAGGCTCTAATACTAAAATTTAAGCATGTTATGGTCTAATTTCATCAAATTTATATCTTGCCTCAGCAAAAAGTTTTAGATTACCTGCACTGACCTCATCTTTCAACATTTGCAACTCTTTCTTCATATTTTGTTTTCTGCTTTAAGGGATCTGTTATGCTTATATAAATTTTGAACTTGTTTATGTAATGGGAATCTTCTCCTTAGCATCCCTCTAACATCCATCACAGCTTTTTCATATAGGTCTAGATTTCCATCTACTTCAAACCTATGTTTTATGTGTTCTTCTTGCAACTGAACAATCATCAACTGGGCTTCTTTTAACGATATATTTACCTTCTTCACCTCTGGATCATCACTCTATGTCTGTTAATATGGTTGTACTTTGGAGAGTTTTTTCTTCTTTGTTTGGATAGATTGCTCAAGTGGAGTCTCTGATGTATCTTCTTCCACATATTTTTGCCATTTCGTTGCTAATCTAGTCCTAGGTCTCTTAACCTCCACCCTTTCTTAAAAAAAGTCCAACTTTATTCCTTTCATTTTATTTTTACTCTTTTAAAACTCAGGTCTCTCCTCTATATCTATAACAACCCTAGGTTTTTTCTCCATATGAATCGTACCCTTTCTCTACTTCTCACTCGTGTCTTTTTCTCCATCATGTTCTTTTCTTGAGTAGTTGTTTTTTCTTTTGAGCTTGGAGTACATCTCCTTGCTGAAGGAATACCTAGCACCTCAGGATCATAACCAATAAGGGAAAGAAACATGTTATAATCCCTACTGTTATAGCTGATTTTACCACTCCAGGTGAATCACACATGTATGGCCTTTCCCCTGTCCCTCTATAGACTCCTTAGACCCCTTGGACCATTTTTTGTCCTTTGATGTTTCCTTAACCATCCCTAAAAACATGTGAAAAATGATACACGTGAATTTTAAACCCTTAATCGCGTATATACGCGGTTTGACCACTAAAACCACGTACATCGGGATGTGTACAAAATCCAAATCCTTTTGGAGTTTTCCTTGACATGGATCCGACTCACTTGACTCCTAGCCTTCCTTATGCCTTGAGATCGCTCGGATTCGACCTTTCATTACCCCTTTGAAAAGATATATAAGGAACTCTATGGTACATTGAAGGAATATGAGAGAATTGAGAGCAAAGAAACTATAGTCCATTGTTGCCGGAACTTATGCTTGAGTCTGCATCCCTTTGTCCCTTGGAGCACTTTTGTGTTCTTCCCAAGCTTGCCTTTTTCTTGTGAGCTTGCTATCGAGAGATGGAGAATTGAGGTGGTGGAGGCCCAAGTGGGGGATTCAGTTTCTCCGATTCGCAGATGTGCCGACAAAGGTTGTATCTATTGTAATCTCTGATTTATATTAATAGAAATATCTTTTCCTGTCCAATAATGTGTGTTTGAATGAATATTTTATCCATGGGATAATTTCAAATGCTTATACATTGTTGATTATATATGCTAGAATAGATCTAACACCATGATATATAGTATGCTTGTATTGTTTACTTGTTGTTGAGGAAGTAATTTATCAATTCAAGCTGAAGTTGGAAAGCTCAACGGGGATCTACTTCAACCATCTAGAATAAGGTACGAGGTTTGATCCTTTAGTGTTAGACATTTACTTTCTATTGCATATTGGAAAGGATTCATTTCTAGAGTCAAGCTGTCTATTGTGGTACCCCAAGCCACAGGAATTTCTCTCCGTAACAGAATTGGCGACTCCGCTGGGGAGTTCCTAGTAGTTGTCCTTTGGGGGTTTTCTATCAACATTCAATGACTTTGAATTGCTCTTTCTCTCTTGTTTCTGTGTCGGGTTTGGGGGCATGTTTTCCTAGTTGTGTCTGATTGGTGTGAAGTTTGTCTTAGCGTGTCTGTTTGCCTTGATTTTTATGCACCTTTCTTCCTATGCGTGAGTTTTTAACTCACGGTCGCGTATACACGCAGGTTTCTCTGCGATTTCCGCGTATACACACAGGTTTACTGAGAATAGTCGCATATGCCCTTAGTTTTTCCTTTTAGTGAAAGTTCAATGGTTGCTGGGTGAATTTTGATGATTGCTAAGTCTCCTTTGACACTGCCTGAGTCTGTTTATACCTCTGTTTCTGACCAGAGACATTTTTTTAGGGTAAATTTTTTTTTAAGAAGGTTCTTGTCATGGCATTTTTTATTTTTTGTTTGGGATTAGTGCATTATATTTATTTTACCTTAGTGCTTTGCTTGAGTGTTGCTTTAGTGTGCTTGCAGAGTCTGGGGATTGTAGAATCATTCTTTTGTTTTTTGTATCTCATTTTATTTCAAAAAATCCAAAAATATTTGCTTATCATCATGCATTGCATTTTGCATTTTGCATAGTACTTGCGCTAGATTTGCTTTGGATTATTAGTCAATATTTCATATAGGAAATCTTGCATTCATCATTTGAAGAAAAATTGTGCATTTCACGTAGTAGCATACCCTGTTTTCATGGACACAATGCATTTGCATTGATTGTTAGGTGTGCATTTTACTTCATGTTGTGTCATAACACCATTAGTTGCATGGCCATATCCCTCTTTTGAGTAATAAATCCAATTAAAATCAATGCTTAATTAAAATGAACTACACTCTTTTCTTTTACAGGGTGCACCAACAAGATTAGGTTTTAGGGTCTTGGAATAGTTCATTGTGAGTAAATTATCCAAGACTACTAAACAACAACATGTATGTGTCTGTCCAGGTGAGTGTGTGAAATCCTTGGTATAACCAGTGTTTCTCAGGATCCTCCTCTCAAAAGGGAGTTAAGCATGAGGCAGTGTGAGCAGTTATTGATTGGGATGACCCTTAGTCATAACTGAGTAGCACCATATATATTTCCAGGATTGTATTCATATCTGGGGGCTCTTTCGAGAGTTTCGGGCTTTGCTACCCTACCCATATGATCAATCCCGCCTGCGAATGTCCGCTTGAGCATTGATTATATTGAGGTGACCTTAGTGGCCTTACCTAGGATATCGAGGGGGTACTTTGTAGGGGTTATTCTACGGGTGTCCCAGCTAGGTTGGGGTCGGACAGCACAGTCGCTTTACGCGTTGAAGCTGAGGGCCACAATAATTGGTTACGTACCTCCGCTTGTTGTGTATGGGAGTCTCAAGCCTCTCCTAGGTGAGACATACCTGCTTCATTCGGGAGCTCACTTATCCTACCCTTGATTTCTTGCATTTGGATTTAGATTTTATTGGTGATTACTCTGTGCACGATAGCTTGCCTAGGGTTTGCGTAGATAGAGAGTCTTTTATATTTTTTGAGTCATTGCGGATTCAGGTGCGGATCCTCGCCATTCTCGTCGTTTAGTAGGACTTCCGCCTTCTAAATCTCCTCCTCCTTTGGGAGAGAGACATAGAAAGTCCAGGCGGACTACTTCGAACATTGATTCACACACCATGGGAGACCATATAGAAGGTATTCCTGAAGCACCTTCTCCCATTCAAGTGGAAGATGGGGAGTTTACTCCTACCTACGATCCTTCACCCGACTTGGCTAAGTTAGGTCCTATGATTTCTAAGATAGGAACCTTTCATGATAGACCTACTCACTCTAGGGTTGATTCCCCATTGACGCATTACCGGTATGGAATGCCGAAGGACGCTGAGACTCATTTTGAACCCACGAACACTAGTTATGGTAGTTATGGTATGTCTGGTTTTCCCACACATGATTTGGCATTTCATGTCGAATCTGAGTTCGAGCCTAACACTATGCCTGGGGGCACTCTCATTCCTTACCATGTGGAGAGGTTTGGGAGCACTAGTCACATTCCACCTTCCATCCCGGTGGTGGAAGTTACATCACATATTCCTCCTAGGTCTAAGGTTAGTGATCCTATTAGGATACCAGATCCAAGACAAGTGATTATAGGGAATAGTACATACATAATTACACATATCCCTCCGTCCTCTGTCCCTAGTTCTTCAAATGTTCACCCTCCACCTCATTCACATGGTACTTCGGGCCGAAACGTTGCTACGAGTTATGTCCATACTGTGGTTACTAGACTGGTTATGTCTCAGCTTCATGTACCACCCGTTGTTTTGGGAGGTCATGCTCATACTTCTAGAGGTCACATTCCTACTTCCGAAATGTATATTCCTACTTCTGGAGCATATGTTCCTACTTACAGAGTGTCTCATGCGACATCTCATGCGATGACTTATGGACCCTATTATGGGACGCAGTATGGATAGGGTTCTTCACCTTATGGGGGCAGGTATCAACAACCTTCTTACTCTCCAAATTATGGCTTTGTAGCTCCTAATAGTCAAGGTCCACCACACTATGGTGCTTCCATGCCACCCTATACGGGTCAAACGGGAGGAGGGCACTATGGCCAAGGCCATGGTGGTAATCAGACCTATGTCAATCAAAACTATCAGGGAGCAGTCCATCGACCTCATCGTCCTAGGCTCCCTTTCCTCGCGACACTGAATCTTCCTGACTTGTCGAGATTAATGAACAATCCTGTAGCTCATGACCCGGCTTGGCCGGCTGTCCCTACTAAGCTTCCCTCAAACATACCAAAGTTCGAGGGCAAACCGAGAGAGGATCCAAGCGAACATGTTACTACCTTTCACCTATGGTGCTCTTTGAATTCCTTACACCAGGACTCCATCTGTTTAAGGCTCTTTCAAAGCACCCTTATAGGGATTGCCGCAAAATGGTATATAGAGCTACCTAGGGGGGCATTCGCTTTGTTCGATGACCTAGCGATGACTTTTCTTAACCACTTCTAGCTACCAATGCGTTATGACGTTGGTACTGAAATCTTGTCGACATTTCAGCAGGATAAATCCACACATATCTCAAATCATATCCAAGAGTGGCATAGACAGAAGAGGTTAATTAAAGCCTTTATACCGCCGAAATTTCTCCTCGAATGGTTCCTTAAGTCGTTATTGCCATATATAGCGAAGGATGTTTCTACATCTGGAGTGCAGAATGAGGAACAAGCCATTTTTAGGGTGCAGGAACTGGACTTGATTTATGCTTAGTCCGTTTTGTTATATGAGATTATTCCCAACGCTCCACGTTCTAGTTTCGACCCCAAAGTCAAACCTGGACCACATGCCGATGGCATTGTTGGTTGTGCAAGTGCAAAACCTATGGATTCGGTTGCAAAACAAGTTAGTCAATTGTCAATCAACCAATCTGCTTCGGGACAAGCCATGGTTTCATCTCAACCCGCCCAAACGGTGAGTGTACTTTCAGTGCAATCGTCGGACTAGAAGGGTAACCAGCAGCCTGGACGGAATAGAAAGAAGGGTAAGAATAATTGTAAGGGTGCGAATAAGAATGAGAATGCTAATAATAATGAAAAGAATGGCCGTAATGATGGGGGGGACAAGCAAGCTAAATGTAAGGTTAAGTTCCCTTGCAAGTTATGTAAGGATGATCACCTCACTTACTTGTACCCTCGTATCGATGAAGCCTCGAGATTCTTGTCACAGGGCCCAGCTGTGCTAACTAACCCTTTACCTCACAATCAAAATATGAACTCGAGGACCCATGATCATTCTGGTGGTGATCAAGATCCACTGGAGGGTAGTGGTCGTGGTTGCATTAACATGGTATGTGCTGCGAAAGTTGTGACCCGTGCGAAATACTATGGTTTGTCACAACCCAACCCAGGAAAGGAACCTAGTCCACCATGGTCTCTTTTGCATATTGAAAAACTTGTGGATAAACCTGAAGCTGCACCTCGCATTCCTAAGGGAGTCCTTAAGTGTTCAAGGCACAATCCTAATGCCCAAGCTGCCCAGAACTATTCAGTTGTCGAGGATTTGGGCCACACTCCTTGTGCGATATCTGCATTGGAAGTGCTTCAGAGTTGTCCTTCGCAAAGGAAGGCTTTGCTTTCTGCCCTTGGTGTGAATGATGATGATTCTTCCTCCGTGATTAAATTTGAAACCGTGGGACTTCAGCCTCACATTCCTTACTATGTGTCTCTTTTGATTCACGTAGAATGTCTTAATATGACCGTCAAGCACACTGTGATTGACGAAGGCATTGCCACTTCTGTGATGTCTTTATCATGTTGGAAGGGTTTAGGGTCCCCTAAGCTGTCTAAATCAGCAACCATGTTAACTGCGTTCGATGGGAGATCATTTAAGCCGCACAACATCCTTCCTTCCCTTAAATTCCATTTGGGAGGGAAGACCATTGCAATAAAGGTCGAGGTGGTTGATGCACCCCTTGACTACAATCTCTTGTTGGGTAGGAATTGGATGTACAGTATGCAAGCCGTTGCTTCTTCCCTATTTCGCGTTGTATTCTTTCCATTTAACGGGAAGATAGTCATGATTGATCAAATGACATTCAAGAATCCATCTGTTACCGCTCTTCGAGAGCTTCGATCCCGATTGTTGAACACTCTCAGCTGGCAACTGGGAGTGTGGGTGTAGGCATGTATCCATCCCTCATGGGAAGCTTTAGTTGTCCTGCACCGATTCTTATGATAGGGTCTAGTTCCAGTGAGTATTTGACATCTATGAGATCGGTGTCTTTTCGCACGAGTCATATGGAAGATCCTTGGATTCTTCCTACACCAAGTACTCTGAGTGAGCCCATCATGACGGACATGCCGTTGCCTACAACTATGATAGCTTATCAAGCTAATCTCAAGTGTGTTGCAGAGCCTAGTCCTTCCTCTTCGCGAACGGAGGAGGAGGACCCTTATGTGATGCCAGCATGGGCAATGTAGTCTTCTCATGTACATGGCTTCCTTGATACGGTTTTCCCTTCAGATGAAGTGATTATTGAGGCTATGTCGGGAGTTGGCCACCATGGGAGAAACTCCATCATAGATCTTACTTTCTTCCCAAGCTTGACCGCTTGGAGCATGAGGAATTTAGGGAGGTTCTTAGTGAGAGAGTTGGTAGTCCTATGGTTCCATTAAGCTCTACTGGTCCGATGGCTGATGGAAACCTGGCGAACATATCTTCAACGATTCCTATCAATATCTCTCGCGATCCTGGTAGGATAGAGAATGTCTATATTGGGGCGGAGTGTTCCCATGCTGAGATTCAAGAATACATTGAGCTATTTAAGGAATTATGTGATATCTTTGCTTGGTCTTATGACAAAATGCCAAGTATCGACCCTCGTATTGTCGAGCATGAGATTAAGACTTATCCCAACGCTAAGCATGTTCGACAATGCTTGCATATGGTGAATCCTAGGAAAGCACCCACGATTAAGGCAAAGATAGAGAAACTGTTGAAAGCCGGTTTTATCTATCCTGTTCCCTTGACTGAGTGGGTTTCAAACCCCATTCTGGTGGATAAGAAGCAGGGAGCGATCTGCATATGTACTGATTTCCATGATTTGAATCGTGCTTGTCCTAAAGACAATTTCCCCACACCATTTATTGATCAGATTTTGGATAAGTGTGCGGGTAGCGAGGTTTTTTCCTTTATGGATAGCTTTTCTGGGTATAATCAGATACAAATTAAACCTGAGGACTAACATAAGACTGCATTTATTTGTCCTTGGGGAACATTTGCATATCGAAAAATGCCTTTTGGCCTTAAGAACGCTGGAGCTACTTTTCAGCAAGCAATGACCTTGATCTTCCACGATCTCAAGTCGATTATCGAAGTATTTTTGGATGACCTTGCTGCTCATTCTCGTATGAGAATGCGTCATTCCTATCACTTGAGATTGGTATTCAAAATATGCTGGCATTATTTGGTTAGGTTAAATCCTCATAAGTGAATCTTTTGTGTGAAGTTAGGTCGTTTGTTAGGATTCATCATTTCTAAAGAGGGTATAAGAGTCGACCCTTTGAAGGTTGAGGCAATACTTCAGTTGTCTCCCCTGAAGAATATTCGTCATCTTCAATGTTTGCAGGGCATGGCAAACTTCTTACGGAGATTTGTTGTTAATTTTTCCAATTTGACTAGAGGCTTCATGCATCTATTGAAGAAGGACACCACCTTTTTTTGGGATGAGCGAGCCAAGGAGTCCTTTGATGCACTCAAGCGAGCCCTAGCATCGGCCCCAGTGATTAGTCCCCCAGACTATAGCCATAATTTTCTACTTTATGTGGCCGCGTCCATGGAGACAATTGGTATGGTTTTGGTTCAAGAGGATGAGGAGCTCCAAGAGCATGTCATCTACTATCTGAGTCAGAACCTTTTTGACGTAGAGATTCGTTATTCTCATGTTGAGAAGCTTGCTTTAGCTACTGTACATGCGGTTCAACGGTTAAGACATTATATTCTCCTTCGCCAGACTTTGGTTGTATCCCATGTCAATCTGTTTCAATTTGTCCTCACTCGAAGGATGATTGGGGGGAAATATAATAAATGGATTGTCATTCTACAAGAATTGGATCTCGAATTTGTTTCGGAAAAATCGAAGAAGTATTTAATTTTTGCAGAGCTTATATCGTATTTCCCGAGTGAGGCCGAGGAGTTGGTTTGTGAAGATACGTTTGTCGATGAAATCATCTTCTTAATCTCAACTTTAGACCCATGGTATGGGGATATCATAATATATTTACAAACATTGAAGGTCCCTACTCACCTCTCATGGGATGAACTACGACGATTACGTCACGTGTCTAAAAACTACCTCATAAGTTGATAACACTTTGTACCGCCATGGGGTAGATTCCATTTTACGACGTTATTTAACTCATGAAGAGGCTGAGGTAGTGCTGAATGATTGCCATGGAGGGGCGTGTGGTGGTCATTTATCTGGGCTTTGTACAGCCCAAAAGATCTTAAGAGCGGGTTATTTCTGGCTATCGATATTTAAGGATTGTGTAGATGCGATCAAGAGGTGCCACCCTTGCCAGGTGTTTGCACATAATATGCACTCAAAATTTGCCCCGTTGCATCCCATTATCACCGCTAGTCCCTTCACTAAGTGGGGGCTCGATTTTATGGATTGCAACCTGGATTCAGCTGGGGGGCATCATCATATCATAGTGGCTATTGATTACTTCACGAAATGGGATGAGGCTATGCCTACAGTTAAATCCGATGGTCAGACAGCCGCCCACTTCATATTCAACCAGATTATTACTTGGTTTGGAATTCCAAAAGAGCTTGTCACTAAACATGGCTCGTAGTTTCAGAATTGTATGATGGAAGAGTTGGCATCAAAGTTAGGGTACAAGCAAGAGCATTCCTCCTCTTACTACACTCAAGAGAATGGACAGGTAGAAGCAGTGAATAAATCACTCAAATCCATTCTCCAACGAACCATCACACAGAGCAATAATAATTGGCACATCATGTTATATCCTGCTTTGTGGGCATATAGAACCACTGTTAAGACTGCCAAAGGTTTTTCTCCATATCAATTTTTACATGGATTGGAGTCGATATTTCCGGTTGAACACGAGATTCCTTCTTTGAAGCTAGTTGTAGAACTCTTACCAGACACTTCACCATTGGAGGAGCATTTGGTCCACCTTGAGCAACTTGATGAGCAGCGTCGAGATGCCTTGGTGGCTCTAGAAGTCAATAAGCGTCGTGTTAAGTCATGAATTTGTTTTCATTAGTCTTATATTTTGTTTGTGTTTTGAAGCTTGCTCATTTGCTTACTTCTAGGGAATTTTGATTTAGAGTGAACTTCTGAC
>LPNX010134985.1:45758-80681 GCA_001517045.1 Pseudotsuga menziesii
ACACTGCCCAATCCATATTTCACCATGGTTTGATCAATCTTATTATTGGCTGTGTTCTGCAGAAAGAAGGAAAGACTTGGGACTACTTTCTCTTTTGGTCTGGATTCCAAAATAACCAGGAAGGATAGCCTACCAGAAAGCAGATTGATAAGGGACAAACCCTAATTAGAAAATTAAGACAAAAGGTGAGGTCTGAAGATGGAAAATCTGTCAAGTTAGAAGAAGTGGAAGAACCTTCAAAAGGAGATAATGAATCTCAGCACCCTCCAGTTGACATTGAGAACAAAAATCTATTGTTTATACACAAGGAAGCCCAACCTGTTCAAAATGAAGCACTCATTGATGAAAAAATTGTTTTTACAGAAAAGGTGTTAGGAAATGAGGAAAATACTAAGGTCCAACAACGAAGTCCAATTACCATCTTGTCTAAAGATGAAGCATATTTGTTGGAAGGAGATGAGTTGACTATCAGTGCTAAGGCTAGGGTTGGCACACATGGGGAGTTCTACAGTTAGGAGGATAAGACAATAATACCAAAGAAAAAGAAGATCAAGGTTAAAGAATTTGCCTCTATCATGCATCAAGGAAAAAGTTTAAAGATGGTAGGAGAGTTTGCTCCAGGCTGGAGACCCAAAACTAGATCCAAAAAAAAATTGAGGCTAAACATGAAAAAGCTACTAAACCCTAAGTTAAACACAGAAGAGGTAACTGTGCTCGATAATTCTTCCTCTGATGAAAAGCTAGAGATTGGCAAGGGTAGCAGCAAAGGGAAGAAAGAAGCAGCTCCAAGAGGTTCATCTTCTCATCCTGCAAAAGGAAAAAGGCCATTGAAAGCAGATGAAGAATCCAGCCTCACCGAGACCAAATTCTCTGCTGTGTTTTTGGAATTACGAGGTGAAATCTTGAAGGAACAACAGAAAGAGGAAATAGAAATTTCTTATTCAGAAAACAAGCTGTTAATGGATGAAAATGCACCTAATGAAACAAATAATCAAGAAAACCCAAGTATTCATGATGCTTCTACAGAGCTGCTTCCTGAGGATGAGGAAATATTCAAAAAGCTGAACATCCCATGGTTGCCTAGTGAACTACAAAGTACAACAGGAAGCAAGGCATTTGACTCAGAGAAGGAAAATTTGCAAAGAGCCATCAAGCAGTATAAGCATCAAATAGAATATATGCAAGAAACACATGATGGTTTGATTACAGCTAATAAAAGACTCAGGGAAGACCTAGAAGAAGTGAATGATAACTACCAAGAGCTTATTGCAGTCTCCAAAGAGGCCCTAAAAAAGAAAAGAAGTACAGATTTACAGTGTGCAGAATTAAAACAAACTATCAGAAATCTACAGCAACAGAATAAGGAGCTTATAGGAAGAATGACAGAGATGGAAGATGAGTAGCATAAAGCTAGGAAAAAGGCCCAAGCCTTAGATGGAATAGCTTTATTGGCAGAAGCTGCTAAAGACCTATGAGCATTGTTAGCTAAAACAGTTACTTGTTATGTTTTTGAGGAATACTTTATTTTTGTAAATTATTATTTGATAATACCCTATCGATGAGTAGGCTAAAAACAGTTAGGGTTTAGACTCTAACTGAATTTTGAAAAAACAGTATTTAGGAAGGTCACAAAGAGAACAGAGGGTTGGACTTTTGGATGGCTAGAGGAGGTCTCTTGACTTATTGATAAGCTAAGTAATTGACTCTCATGTGTATTTGATGAACTGATTATGAAATATATGCTCCATTTTACCCTTCAGTCTATTCTTTGGCTTCATTTCTTGCTTGTTTAGCTACACAATTGATGATTTCATTGCTAGTTTATAGTTTTTATGCTTGTAGTGCTTATCAGTTGTGGATGAACTTCAATGTTATGTTCTGTTGGATACATGGTTATTATATTATACATCTCAGTTCTTCTTTACTTGTGATTTAGTTCCTATTTGGCTTATGAATGTATTCCCTCTTGTCACCAAGCTTCACAACCAAAAAAAAACCTTTCAAAAACCCTAAAAACCTAGTTTTGTTTGATTGAATATTTGAGATTGTGTTGGCTTGTTTCTTTGTAGTCTGGAAAAAATTTATGGCACAAACACGTCGCGTAAAGGTCCAGTACAATAAGTCTTCCATCCAAGGCGGTTTAGTGAGGGAGACTTGGTCCTTTTGTGGGATCAACTGAAAGAACCCTTGGGGGCAGGAAAATTTAACCCCATGTGGCGAGGTCCTTACGTCATTAAACGTGTGTTAGAGAAGGGTGCTTATGAGTTAGTGTATTATGAGGGAACAGCCTTGGCAGAGCCTAGAAATGGGCTCTATCTCAAGAAGTACTATGCATGATTCTCAGCCAAGGTTGGTTACTGTATATTATTGTACAGTTTTGCATAGTTAGGTATTTTTCTTATGGTGATCGGGTTTGTGATTAGTTTTCGTTTCTTTTGGCAGATGTCAATGGAATCTTCCACCTACATAAGATTCGCGGATGGTGCGAGCCGTCACAATCAACACTCAGCCTCTGCTGCTTGGGTGATTTATACTCCTATGGGTCAGGTACTGTATTCAAGAAGCGTATGTTTGCGTCCATCTTCCAACAATGTTGCTGAATATAGTGTCGTTATTGAGCTTCTACGGGATGCCATTTTACATGGCATTCTCTCTCTTGAGGTACGTCTTGATTCGGAGTTAGTAGTGTCACAGCTTAATGGTTTGTACCATGTTAGAGATCCGACATTATTAAGAAGATTCTTACGTGTGAGATTATTAGAATGGCAATTTGACAATATAACATACCTACACATTCCAAGAATTAATAATCAAGTTGTTGACTCATATTCTAACTACGTGTTAGATTGGCATTTGTTTCATACACAATAAATTCATCACAAACACAATTTTTACACATGTAAATAAATAAACCGATCACCATAAAACTTTTTATATAACATCCAAAATGTGGTAATACATAGTGTCATGATACAAAAATGGGGCTCTCGAGCCACCAATATATAATACATGGTAGTACAAAATGTATAGAATCCCAGGTATCTACAGCTCTAGCTAGCCGTTGAAATAATCGCACCCATGCTCGTGGTACACCCACCACCTGGTGCTGCATAGCCTCGGGCAAGTCCTCGACTTGCGCCATGGGAACCCTGTGTGTCAGCCTCACAAAATTGGTATGAATGCTCTGGAGCGTCCACTCCACATCCACACCCGTGATATCATCTCCTCTTCCCCTCCGTCTGTGATGAGGGAAGCCTTTCGGCCACCGTGGTCCCACATTTGCACACAAATGGTAGATGTCACTATGTATTGTTATGCAAAAATATCTCTTTTGATTCCATATAATCAGAAAACACAAAAAAATTAAATAACTCAAAATTTAAATAAAAAAAAGAGGGTTGAGATTTGTTACCTATATCGCCATATGCCGATCCTGGTGGTAGCGGCATGTCCGGGTCCCCCCGAAAATCTATCCCCGCATAGGGGTAGTAATCGATGGCAACTATCTGTCGTCTCCACCATGGAAAGAAGTCAGCTGGATAGGTGTTGGCCACCCTACCTCCCCCATTCTGCGCATCGCATCTACCCAACGTCGTTGGGCTAGATCTCAAACCCCGTGAAGAGGAACATGAACTCTGGGGCTCAATCTTAGAACACGCTCGAAGAAAAGCATGCTCAATATACTGTTGAACCCAAAGTTTTGCACTCTGCCTGCCTTACACTCATTGAGATGATGTTTCATGTTGCTCAGTAGTGTAGTGCTCCAGTCATAAATCATGGGTCTCATGCACTCCACTGCATAGAACATCAGAGGCCGTGAGGCCTGGTGGAGTGATGCCAAGCCTGCTATCCTGCCCAATGTCAATAGTATGGCCTTTAGGCCTAGCACTTGTATAGCGTTGGTAAGGACCTGACTCCCCACCTTCTCTGTGTCTAGATAGCAGTACACCACAATGTACTCATCGATAGTCAGGCCACCTCCTATCCCACCACAAGAACGAAGGTTCACTACTTCCCCCCATCGGGAAAGCCCAGTAATGAAGTATATGTCCTCCACCTCTATAGTGAGGGACATCCCATCTATCTGGAAGGACTGAGAGTCTGGATCCCAGTAATCCACCAGCATCTGCAATAGTCTCGGTTTGGCCCTCAAGCAACCAAGACACCAAAACTTATAGAGTCCACATGCACGTAGAGCTTGTTGAGCCATTAGATCGGCCCTTACTACCTCCTCTACCTCACCATGTTCATGCTCTCTCCACTCCAGGACCATCCTGCACAAACATTTGCAAGTTTTCCCATTAGATTACTTAAAAAACCTTATGCATGGCCTCATACGCGACTGTTTTCCAAACAGCCGCGTTGTACGTGATTGTGGGGGAATTTTCTGCGTATATCCAGCCCTATACGCAGAAAAACCCTCAATTTTCGTGTGGGCCGCAGCGCCCTTTTTAGTTTGGCATAGAAAACTCAAATGACCATGGAATTTGATAAAAATTGCATCAAAATGGAAGAGAAGAGCATGGGTAAGTACCTGGAAGAAATGGTAGTGGATTCTGCCGACTAGATCTCCTGGAATTCGCTGTTGAAAATATAAGCTTAATTGGGTAAAATTTTCAAATGTTTTATAATATTTTGAATTGTTTACTATTTATAGAAATTTTTCAAATTTTTGAAAATTTTTATCCCCTTTCCTATAGTTTCGACAGTTTCTAATCATTTTGGACCATTTTTGACCTAACTCGGGATGTAGGAGGCCTTTTTCAGTGTCATTTCAGTCGTTGGATTGACCCGTTCATGCCAATCTCAGGTATCATGTCTAAACTGGCATATAGGTTAGGTTTCATCACCGTTTGCATTTTGCATGACCTTATGACCGTTTCATCATAACCTTAGGTACGAACCCACTCTATTATGTCACGAAACCTTCTTGCTGTTTTAGAAGTGGGATGATACGAGTGGTAGAGTTTGACCTTACATGGGTACCCTAGTTAGCACCTTATTTGCATTTGGTACCCATGCTGACGTTTTCTCCTTTAGTGTGTGGGAGTCCGTTGTATAGTACTGCCATGACATTTCGCAAGAGCTTCATACTCCTCTTGATCTTTTGTTGGCCTCTTTCCCTCAGGAATCCCTTATGTCAAGTTGTAATTGCATTATCCTGAACTTTTCCTGCCTTATTGAGCCTTATGCTGGCTTCCCTGACATTACGTTTCAGCCATATAGCCCGAGCTTGTCTCATGTCTAGCCATGCAGAGCCATTTTTTATATCCTTTGCAGCTTGATTCCCTTTTTACCGGGAGGGGATTTTCCCCCAAGTGTCGATATCCTACACATGTGTCCTTGAATTGAGCATAGGTATGTTCCACTGCTTGGAACTAGTTTTTTTTCCCTTATGACACTCGTCTCCTCCTAGTCTGTAACTATAAAGTAATTTTATTCTTTTTCAAGATTTTTAAATATTTGAAAAAGTCCAAAAAAAATCAAAAAACCAAAAAGCTGGATAAGGAAAGATGTTATCTTTGGCAGTTGTCGAGTCATGTCACCTTCAAACAGAGCACTATATATCACATCCATTGGTTGGGTTTATAGTTTGAATTTAGGAGTTGTACTCGTTTATCTAAGTTTATCTCCACCGATTGGTTAAGCTTCCAGTCCCCATGGAGCCTCTGTCAATGCCTCCTGTGTCGCAAAGATGTCCCAGTTTGTATATCGAGTCTATGTTGCCTTTATTCAATCACCATATGCCGTCAGGCTCTTGTTCGAAGGAAGTTGAAAGCTGAGTTGGCCATTCCTCAGTTATCTTAACTTTGCATGTCGGCCATTCTTGGTACAGTTACTGGTTCGTGCACCTTATGATCAAGTCCTTCCACATTATATAGTTTTGCTGAGTACCTCATGTTGGATGATGGGGGATGCCTTAATTCCCTCCTTCCAGCGGATTTCATTCCATCAACTTCAGATCATTTATTCTAGGATTGGAATCTAGAGTCATTTTGAGTGCCTTGAGACTTGTAGTCATCAGTGGTAGGTTCTCTCGCCATCGATAGTCTTTGGGAATACATCAATTTCCCCTGATCGATGGATCCTCTCAAGTGTTCGACCTCAACGCATTTATTCACACTTGTTAGTTTGCACTCTAGTACCTTGATTCCCATTTTCATTATCGGTGGGTGATCTCGCGTCTGTTAATGGTATACATTAATAACCGGTAATCAGATGATGGACTACTATGTTCAACCTCGACACCTCTATTCGCATAGTAGGACATGTACTCATAACGATTTATGTAGAAGACTTTCCAGATTGGTGGCATCTCTTATATGCTACCTCCTTGATCGTGCCAGTGTTAATGAGATTTCAACTCTCGTGACTTGATTCCAGTATATGTTAGACATTTCCAGCCACTATGGAGATATTGATCTGTTATATATCTTTAGCCATTATGGAGATCATGGTCCCTTGTATATCTTCATCATGGAGATTCTGATCTATGTATATTGTACGTGGTGATGACCACTTATGTGATATCTTGTAGCATTCCTATTCATGGCCATTGTACTCTTATGTATCCAGGACTGTTATATGTATTTGCAGTTATGTGTAGAGTTGTATCATTGCACTATGCTGATTGGGTGGCTGGTCTTCCATTTGGAATTCTTCATCACTCCACTTTTGGGATGGACTTATAATGTATTTCATCCATCGTATGACCCCTCTGACCTCACACATTAGGGGGCATCTGTTATAGCTGATTTTACCACTCCAGGTGAATCACACTTGTATGGCCTTTCCCCTATCCCTCTGTAGACTCCTTAGACCCCTTGGACCATTTTTTGTCCTTTGATGTTTCTTTGACCATCCATAAAAACATGTGAAAAATGATACACGCAACTTTTAAACCCTTAATCGCATATATACGTGGGTTTAACCACTAAAACTGCATACATTGGGATGTGTACAAAATCCAAATCCTTTTGGAGTTTTCCTTGACATGGATCCGACTAACTTGACTCCTGGCCTTCCTTATGCCTTGAGATCGCTCGGATTCAACCTTTCATTACCCCTTCGAAAAGCTATATAAGGAACTCTATGGTACATTGAAGGCATATGAGAGAATTAAGAGCAAAGAAACTATAGTCCATTGTTTCCAGAACTTATGCTTGAGTATGCATCCCTTTGTCCCTTGGAGCACTTTTGTGTTCTTCCCAAGCTTTCCTTTTGCTTGTGATCTTGCTATCGAGAGATGGAGGATTGAGGTGGTGGAGGCCCAAGTGGGGGATTCAGTTTCTCTGATTCGTAGACGTGCCGACAGAGGTTATATCTATTGTAATCTCTGATTTATATTAATAGAAATATCTTTTCCTATCCAATAATGTGTGTTTGAATGAATATTTTATCCATGGGATGATTTCAAATGCTTATACATTGTTGATTATATATGCTAGAATAGATCTAACACCATGATATATAGTATGCTTGTATTGTTTACTTGTTGTTGAGGAAGTAATTTATCAATTCAAGCTGAAGTTGGAAAGGTCAATGGGGATCTACTTCAACCGTCCGGAATAAGGTACGAGGTCTGATCCTTTAGTGTTAGACATTTACTTTCTATTGCATATTGGAAAGGATTGATTTCTGGAGTTAAGCTGTCTGTTGTGGTACCCCAAGCCATAGGAATTTATCTTCGTAACACCTACTCATTTTCCTAATCTCTTCAAGCACGAGCAATTTGATTAATCCAAAATGAAATAAACTAGTGTTCTACCTTCTTAGGTTTCGGCTGCACCTATGTGCCATCTTTCCTAGACTTCTGTACAAATCAAAAGGGATGTCTAAAAATGTTTTTCAAATGAAATGTAACAACAATTTGAAGTGAAATTGATACACTGTGTTAAATATTCCTTCACATGTAAAATAATTCCTTATGGAAAATGACGGGGTGTAGTGGAGCAGGATGAGTGCGCTTTTTGGGATAAAAATGTTGACAAGGTGGGCGTTTCTTAATAGCCTCATGACAGTCTTTGAAGACTAAAGGCCAGAAATAGCCAGTGCGAAGGATTTTCTGGGCTATAGCCATCCCAGACAAATGACCACCACATGCTCTAGAGTGGCAATCATTCAACACATGTTCATCCTCCTCATGAGTGAGGCATCGCCGGAGAATAGAATCAATCCCACATCTATACAAAGTATCATTTAGGATGAGGTAGTATTTCACATGGTGACAGATACGGCGACGATCGTCACGAGATAGATGTGGTTGAAATCTTTGTGTTTGGAGATAAATAAGAAAATATACATACCATGGATTGATAGTGCTTATCAATAACAGGAATTCATCTGGAAATGAATCACTGGGCTTAGATTTCATCGAAGCACAGGGAAGATTACACATGAGCTCGGCAAAGACAAAGGATTTCTTTGATGTGGCTTTGGCAAATTCCAGATCAAACTCTTGTAGTATGACTATCCATCGGGAGTACTTGCCCCTGAGCACCTGACGAGTCAAGATGTAATACATACGGTTCTGGTCTGCCAATACAGTGGTTGTGCGAAGCAAGATGTAGTGATGAAATTTTTGGACAGCAATGACTGTGGCCAATGGTAACTTCTCCACGCATGAATATCGGGTTTCAGAATCCATCAGATTCTTACTAGCATAGTAAATCACGTGCTCCTGACCGTTGGGATTTTCCTGCACCAAAACCATAGTAATGGTAGTAGCTGAGGCAGCAATATACAAGAGAAATTCCTTTGAATAATCTGGGGGGTGTATCACAGGTGAATGAGTCAAAGCATGTTTGAGATTATCAAAGGTGCATTGGGCTTGGTCATACCAAAACAACGGGGTGTCCTTTTTAAGGAGACGCATATAACTGTGCATTTTCTCTACAAAATTGCACACAAAACGACGGAGAAATTTTGCCTTCCCTTGCAAAATTTGGAGTTGAAGGAGACTGGTTGGGGCTAGTAGAGCTAAAATGGTGGCAAATTTCAAGTGGTCTATCCAGATGCCATCCTTAGAGACCACAAATCCTAACAGACATCTCGTTTCAACGCAGAATACACATTTATGCAGATTGAATCGTATATTATAATGACGACATCTTAAGAAAACATCTCTAAGATGACCAGGGTGGTCCTCCCATCGTTGTGAATGAGCAAGGAGGTTGTCAAGGTACGGTTCAACAATATGTTTAATATCATGAAACGCATAGGACATCGCACGCTGGAATGTGGCTCCAACATTTTTCAAGCCAAAAGGTAACTTCTTATATGAAAAGGTTCCCCATGGGCAAATGAATGTCATCTTGTGCTGATCAGTGGGTAATATTTCAATCTGATTATAGTCAGAGAAGCCATCCATGAATGAAAAGATGACACTTCCGGCACAGTTGTCGATAATTTGATCGATGTGCGGAGTAGGAAAGTTTTCCTTGGGACAAGCTTTATTCAAATCCCTAAAGTCGATATAGACTCTAATGGTGCCCTGCTTTTTATTGACAGGGACAACGTTCGATACCCTTTCCGTCAGGGGTACGGGATAAATAAACCCGGCTTTGAGAAGTTTCTCTATTTCAGCTTTAATAGCTGCGGCCTTCTGTGGATGGACTTGCCTTAGTTTTTTCCTGACAGGTTTAGCCATGGGATAGGTTTTAATCTCGTGGACCACAATGGATGGGTCAATCCCCTTCATTTCTTCATAAAAAATATCACAAAATTCTTTGAGAAGTGCCTTATATGCTTTAGATTCATCTTCCGAGAAGTTCTGCCCAACATGAACATGCTTGATGGTACCAGGCTTGGTTGATATGTCAATCGGATTCGTCTGAGTAATGTTGCAAAGGTTTCCTTCAGAATCTGTGTATTGCAACAATATGGGAATTTCGGGTGCGTTGACAATGTCGGCAGGAAACAGGGATGCATAATCACGGTTAACCAAACTGGTGTTGGGGAGGAACATGGATCTATGATGGTGATCCTCCCAAATGGACTCATCCGTACTCATGATCTCCATAATGGACTCGTCGAAAGGAAAAGTATCAAAGAGATAATCTAGAACAGGAAGAGATGGTTCTAACCAGTAAGGTAAGTGGTACAGTTCTAACCAGTAAGGTAAGTGGTAAGGATCCGAAGCCACTAGATGAAGGTCATCAGTGTGATCATCAGAAAGGGTTTGAATGGTGTCATGCATTGAATCTTCATGTGGACTCAATGAAGTGGACAAGAACTTGTCTGCCCTTAGGATCATGGTCAAATGACGCAATCATATTGACTGTCGTAGTGTCCGTGTTAGGAGGAGTGGATGGAAAAATATCCATAAGGGATGAATCCTTCAACATGCCTACCCCAATCGATTAGTAAGGAGGAGGGGATTGGCCTAACATAGGGATGTTATTAGCTGTAGAGGTAGTAACATCCGACATACAAAAATCAAGCTGGTCAATGGTAACAATTCTCCCTAGATGTGGAAATTGGACTGTTCAGAATACTGTCGAAGCGATAGCAGTCATGGCATAAAACCAATTTATTCCTAGAAGGAGGTTGTAATCTAACGGGACATATACTACTTCTACTTGAATAAAAATAGTTTTGCTCCCAAGCTTGACTGCAAGGGCTAATATGAGACCGTGGGGCTGGAAACCTTGCCCATCAAAGGATTTCAGAGTCGTAGGTGATGTTACAATCCCAGGAGAGCCGAGAGCTTTCCAACAAGGTAAAGACAAAACCGAAGTCGAAGCTCCTTCATCTAGAACAGTTCTAAAAACCTTCTTTCCAACTACTTTTGTGATGATTTGAAAAGCAATTTTATGAGGTAGCCTAGACTTATAGTTCTTAATATTGAAATGAATCAAATTAGTATTATCTGGGTCTAAAGCTCGTAACGCAGTTAACATATTTTTGCGTTGTATAGGACAACTTTGGATTACTTCTAAGGTAGACATTGCACAAGGTGCCTGAGTGAGATCTTCAACTATATTATAAAATTGAGCAGCTCAGGCATTAGGGCTAAAAATGGCCTTCCTAAGAGTACTCTCGAGTGGACGCAAAATCATGTCGAGAGTAGGCTTCTCGATGGTTAAGGGGACAGTAGATAAGGATTCTGGAGAACCAGTAGAGGGAGCTTTTCCTGAAGAAGAATGGTCTTCTTTCTTGTCTGCGGGTTTGTCATAATTCTGACTACGAGTTTGTAGACTAATGGTATCCGAGGACATCATACGAATTTCCTCTGACGAAGTTAAGTTACCCTGATTAGACATGTGTTCTATTAATTGTTGTTGAGATGGAAAAGGATCCGTGAGAACTGCGGGTGTGGGATTTGATTTCAAAAATTGGGAGATTTCATCCTGACGGGGACACTCTTTTGTGAAACGATCACCTCCGCATAGTAGACATGGATATTTTGCTTTTCTTTTCCCTTTATCGTTATCATTGTTGGTTGGTCTTGGATTCTCCTGTTGGTTTTCAGGTTTTTTATTCTTATTTTTACCCTTCTTTTTATTATTTCCCGAGGTTTGAGTACTTTGAATAGAATTGACCTCGGCAGAAACCTTAGGAGTCGAAGAAGTAGGGATGGTAGTATGGGGTTGCTTGGCATTTTTCGTTCTTGATGAGGACTGGATTGAACCAACAATCCCATCAACAGGTACTTCTGCTGGTGGCTTTGCGGGATTGATGCTTGGGTGAGGAGCTTGAGGAATCAAGTCATAAAGAGTTCCAGACTGGGAATAGACCAAGTCTAGATACCGGGATCTACTAATGGCTTGATCTTCAGTAATGGCACCGCCCATAGCCACATCTCGAGCAATTGGAGGCAACAAATATTTGGTAAACCAATCAGTTAATAACTGATCCGGAATAGGAGCCTTAATAAGCCTTCTCCGCCTTCTCCACTCATGGATATGATCGGATATGTGGGTGGAGGTGTTCTGTCGTAGAGAAGTTAAGAGATCAGTACTCGTTTCATTACAGATGGAGAGCTAAAAGTGTGTAAGAAAAATGGTTTCCAAGGAGCCAAAATCCACAAACAAATGTTGTGGAAGTTCAATGTACCACTTCACGGCTGTACCGGTCAAAGTTCGCTGAAAGAGTCGTAACCAAGCTGAATCATCCATGAGGGAGTTTGAAGAACACCACAGATGGAATGTCATGACATGGTTTTTCTGATCGTCTCCTTGCTTCCCATCAAACTTTGGAATGTTCGATGATAACTTTACCGGAATGGGAGGCCATGAGGGATTGTGCCGAATGGGGTCATTAATCAACTTGGACAAGTCAGGCAAGAGCAAAGTTGCTAGGAAAGGTAATTGATGGTTAGGTTGCACATACTGGTAATATTGATATGGCATATATGTACCAGTAGGACCATAAGTAGACTAATAAATAGGTTGTTGTGAGGAAGAACTACTAGGAAATCCACCCATAGGGGGTTGATTTCCAGGATCAGGACCGTTAGGGCCACCAGGGCCTCCGGGACCACCAAGACCATTGCAACCACTAGGACCACCAGGACCACCAGGAGGTGGACCACCAAACCCTCCGAGACCTCTAGGAGGTAAATCCCTGGAGCTACCGGAACCACTGGGAAGAGGGCCACCAAACCCTCCAAGGCCATTAGAAGGAGAGCCACCAGGCCCCCCAAGACCACCAAGACCATTAGGACCATAAGGAGGGAAGCCACCAGGCCCCCCAGGACCATTAGTCCCACCAGGGGGTGGACATCCATAAGGTGGTCCTCTGACACCTCCCACAGTATGAATATGTATCCCCCCCATAGCTGGCATGTAAGACCAGTTAGGTTGCCCCTATGGCATAAAATTACTACTAGGGTATGGAATTCCTGCATACAGAATTCTTGTAGGGTTTGGTGGATAATTAATATTTCCTACAGGTGCAGTATAACCATAACCCCCAGAGGATTGAGTGGTTACAAGTTGTGCCCAAAAGGGCTGACCTAAGTTGGATGGGGGATTAACCATATTAGTGTGGGTGGGAGGGACATAAACTATAGATTGTTCTATATTAGAGGTCTCTCCTTGACTAGGTCTAATTTTGGTGCCAAATAATGTAGGTTGTGCCGGGGGTTTACCCCTGGCACTAGAAGGTGATGACGAAACAGAAATTGAAGGTTGATCCCCATGTGTAGAAGACCTGGGAGGATTGGGAACAAACATAATATAGGAGGTGGTGGGGTTGGAATTTTGACCTGGGTTGTGTGGAGTCACTGTGCGATCTATAATCGGTTCAATGGGTCTCATAGAATCGACAAGTGAATGATATCCCACAGGCACTACTGCGGAATGTGGTGGTGGTGTGCCCAATATATCATCTATTTTCTTTTCAATCTCCTGTGCACAGAGAATGCTTGCTTGGTATTGTCTACATTCTTCTTCATCTGGAGAAATTTCTTCAGAAAAGTTTAAACGGGTGCCAAATGAGGCAATGGACTGTCCTATAGAGGTATCCCAAAATGGAGCATTGGGACCATAATCCGAACGGATAGTATCATTAACATGACCTTCTATGGGAGAATGGAACAAGGTATTTCCCTGAGAAGTTTGTTGGACCAAGGGAGGTGAGTGTGAAGGATATGGTCCTCCACTTTCTGCACCCACATTATCTCCCACTTGGGAGGTGGTAGCAGCTCCTTGGTCGATAGATTCCATTGGATTTTCTCTTGAAACAGGAATAAAATCGGATGGCAAACCCCGTACTCTTCTGGACTGTCTTAGCTTAGCCAATTTGTACAGTTCCTATCTAACCTGGGGTCTCAAAAAACTAGAAAACACACCAAAAATTTCCCTACTCAAGCTATAGGTCAAACAAGCAAATTTAAATGACAGGAGGAGTTCATATAGTCAGGTCTCTCACCAGGATTGTCAAGAAGGTGCCACTTGCGATATACCTCTAGGGTACGTGTGTAGTAATCTCCCTGAATGTTGTTTTCGGTGTATGGCTCCAAGCAAGACGACCAAAGGGCTTTTCTCAGATGGATAAGGTATCCTAGTGGGGTCACTCGATATACTCAAGGTACGTGGGAGCTCAAATCGGTAGTAGTGTTGTCTAATGCATAACCGTACACAAGGGGCCTTCTGATATACAATCGAGTACATGAAGTACCTTTCTATATACCTCAAGGGTACTTGAAAGGTCGTTCGATATACTGACGGTACGTGGAAGAACCGCGTGAGTACCGAGATGTAATGCAAATGAGTAATGGCAGCTCCTACGCGTAATGACGCCTGAACACGTCTCTAACCTATCACTCAAATTGCTATGTAAATTTTAACCTATGACTACCGTTAATTTTAAAGTGGACGGTTAGGTGAATGCATGGAATTTTGATAGAAAAAGTAAAACCATGCAGTATGCACATGCAAATATTTCACTTTACCGTTCGTGGTATGCATACCTACGGGAGGGAAAGAGAGTATTTTCTTTTGTTTCAAAACCAAAAATTTCCAAACAACAATCTTGAACTAATCAAAATCAAAGACAAGCAACACTTTCCAAACTCATTTCTCTTTTCTGAAAGCAATAAAAAGGGGAAGAGTCTCTTTTTCTAAAAGAAAAACAAGAAGCACACTACATTATGCACTCTATTTTTCAATTTTTCTTAAAACATAAATAAATCTAACTTAAAACTACCATATTTTTTATTTTGATGAGATAGTACTAAATGCATAAGAAAGAAAAGAACATAAAGAGCCTGGAAGCTTGTCAGGCCAATCAGAGATCCAATGTCTAATGCTCAATGATGATAATAACCTAATCTTAGTCAAAAAAATTCTTTTTTAAAGAAGCAAAAAGAAGTCCTCTATGAAAACAAAAAACAAATGAAATCAAGATGCTAATCAAATATTTTTATTTCAGTCTATATAACATAAATGAAAAGAGATCTCACTAACACCCTAAGCTTTTCAAAAACAATAAGTCCTTTCACAATCACAACCAATCAAGCACAAAAGTGAATGAACAATCAATAAGCCTAATTTAGCTTTTGAATTCTCCAATCAAACCAATCTTTTACCACAAAATTTCAAACCACAAGCATCAGATTCTAACACACAAGCCTGATAGTGCAGGGCTGAAAGCAAATCAACTCAAAAAATTTTGCAAAAATGAGAAAAAAGTGGTCTTGAAACGAGGCCTACCTGGCACCGCACTGCAGGGGTCTTGACAGAGCGGTTCTGGACCAGCACCACTTCTGGATAACAGGACTCAGGCAGTGGCACCGCGTGCTGCTAACGGGGTTCAAGCGATGGCACCACTTCTCACCAACAGCATAAGAGCGGTTCCCTATATAGATCCAAAACACAAAGGAGAACGATAGATCAAATTAAAAAAGATCAAATCAAAGTAAAATTCGATGGTGGACCAACCATGGGTAAAACCAAGTCAGTCACTGATATAAGAAGTACTTATGGTATTTAAATAGTTGTTATAGTATAAATTATCTTTCATTATGCTGCATGGCTATTAGTTATGTTTTATGGTATTTAAATAGTTTTTATAGTATTATGCTGCATGGTTATTAGTTATATTTTTTTGGAAAAGATTTCGTCAATTGAATATTTGTTTTGTTATTTAAAAACAATATATATAATCAACAAAATGAAAGATAACTATTATAAGAGAATTATCTAATAGATATTTTATTATAAGAAAATTATTATTTTTTTCCAATTATAATCCATCCTATAAAAGCTTCAAGGCCTAATAAGGATCCAAACCATGGTTGACTTCGTTAGTCACCTTGTCTTCCATCACGTGCTCTTGGATTTCCTTGATTTGGTTAGATTCAACTTGTTCTATTTTGTTCATAATATGCTTGCATTTCCTTTATATAGCATAGTTCCATATGATGTTACCACATTCGTCCTCATCTACCCTTGGCTCATTAATGAAGCATATTCCACTATTGTTCATCTAAACTAGTGCCATCACGAAGTTTCACTATATATGCATAATGGGAAGTGAATAAAGTTTTAGCACACTCTTATGATTCTATGTAATTATAAATATTCAAAACTATTATACAAACAACAGATAGGGCATAATTAAGGAGCTCATTATAATATTGAGTAAATGATCAATGGATGGTGGAAGGTTTATTATGGGCTTGAAAACATTAGTAAATTGGTGGACATTTTGTTTTGAGATTAAAAAAAAAAAACTCATTTTTAAGACTCTCATCACTCATGTTTTCTTATATGGATGTGAAGTTTGGGGTTGCAACATCTCTAAGGAATCATGCAGAAGGATAGATCAAATCCAAAAACATTTTATAGCTTGTAATCTCAAAATTAAAGGAAATATAGCATATCCTATCCTCCTCATAGAAGTGAGTCTCTCCCCATTGAGAGAATAGCTATAACTAGCTACCTAATGTACAAGAACGAGATAAACAACATGGGAGACAAGAGGCTTCTTAAGATTGTTTCAAACTTGTGTAAAAATTACATATCGCTTAAGTGAGATTGGCATATAGATGGCAGGTCTTGGCTAAATCACTTGGGAGTCGAAAAAGAGGCCACTACAAAATAATGATAATATTAGAAATAATATTACACCTATTCTTAAGGAAAAGTTGTGGTGTGATAAAGAATTAGAGGATTAGACAAAATTAAGATACTACAAGGAGGTGATCATTAACCTTAATGTAAAATATCAAAAATATATGTATATCTTAACTAGTATAAATAAAAAAATCATCATTGCTAAAATAAGAGCAAACTCTTCTGAGCTCCATAGTGAAACATGAAATTGGACAATTCCTAACACATCATGAGAGAAAAAAATATCATCATTGAACAATTTAGTGAAAATAGATAGACCAACTAATTTATTGACCATTAATATACTATAAATGACACATAATTATAAAGATGAACAAATTTATTGAACGTTAATGTTAACCTAAGTGATATATAGTCATCATATTCAATATGTTGATGGTTTCTTATAGGTTAGTCATAATCTCCAAAATATTTGGACATATTTTAACAACTAATTGCAATTACTTAGTGATACTATATAGCCATTATATTATAGATATGGGCAGTTTTTAATAGAAGAGAGAAAGGAGACATCGTGACACACAAAGCACAAATTTATTATATTAAACTATGTTTTACAATACATGCACACTTCCATATATAGAGTCTTGAGATAACTAACAGATGCTAAACATGATTGATAGAGGTTGATATAATATCTCAACCATACACAAAACTAGGATAGAATCTCTCATCTATCAAGAGCCCACACCAAGATAAACATTAACTCTAACATACTCCCTTAATGTTTATCTCGAATTTGTAGTCTTGATCTTCATGCGACTTTCATCACTTTCAACTTGTTCGGTACCTTCCTGTTGACGTCCATATAAAAAGAAAACCATCTATCGGAGTACATGCGTCCTCAGCCGTTGTACCCGCGAGTTCTCTAGGAATCATTTTCAGCTACATGGTTCATCAAAGTCAAACATAACTGGTCCTTCAAACGATGAGAATGTTTCATCTCAACTTTCCCTTCACATCAAGCTAGAGCTTGATCCACATCCACTCTATCTATAAGAGAGAAAACACAGTGTGATTCTGCACCACATATATGCCTGAACATTTGAACAGGTCATACAACAACCCAGGAAAATCAGCTTGCCAATGGCTAAGCTTTACAACTTGGACCAAAAGAACTCTTTTGAGGTGTCGGGTACAACCGAACATGCACACTTTACAACAACTGAGTTACTTTAAACATGTCAAACCCATTACATTTAATCATTTTATGGTTGACCAAGACAAAAATAATCTTTAATCTTTTACATACCATTAATAGAATCCACACTACTACTCAAACATCCAAGAAAATATATACTAACACAAGAAAGATTACAAAAGACAACCATATTCTTTTTATCACCCTAAAGCATTGTGAGGATTTGGAAGTATAGCTTCCCACTGCTACACTCGCAGACTTAAAAAAATTTCCACTTCCAACACTTCCCAATCAACAATCTCCTCCAATCTAGAGATTCATCAGAAATCTAATATAGAGCCAAGAGTATGCTCGGAATATTCAAGATAGGGAATTGAATCGTGGTCTTCCTCACGAAATCGCTCACAGTTTGTTGAATCGACACTTCTACCAATAGATCCATGTAGATACCCCTCAACGCATAAGCTGCGCAGATGCATTAAACAGTCGCAAGAAAACGAGATGCCTCCCGTGATGTTTCGGATGCAAGTGATGAAGACTGAGTTATTGATTTGACCTTAGCCTCAATTAGCATTGACACAACTTCTAGCATTGTTGGTCTGTCAGAAGGTGTCACAAGGATTCTATAGACAAACACCACTCGAGCATAGATGGATCTGTCTCTCGTTCACGAACAACGAACAGTGATTGAGCAGATATCTCAATTGTTTGGGAGCGATCTCTCTTTTTCTATGGCAATGAGATCGCTGGAAGTGTCTCTTCCACGCAGAACATCGTTCTCAGGAAGCAAACACTCCTTTCAGCGATTTAATGACAGTGGTTGGGAAACAATGGTAGCAGCGATCTCTCCCTTAACAGCAGCGGATCCTTCCTTCCCGCAGCGCGAGCTCCTCCTCTGCATGCAGAGATATGGTGTCTCTCTCAAATCCCTTACAGCAACCGATCTCCCTCTCCTTAATAGACATCACACAAATCGTTGGGCGTCCACAGGCAACGATCGTCCTGTCACTCAATAATGCAGGGATCCAACAACAAACACCACTCGATCAATCACCTATGCTGTGATCGATGGCAGCTTTGGCTGGACTCCTCCACAGAACAGATTATGAGAAGATATAAATTGGAAGCCGCGATCAACAATGATCTCCTTGATGGAAATGAGAGTGGACTTAACCCATGGCAGCAAGCGACTCCTCTTTATAGAGGCTTGACTGCTTTCTTTCATGCAGCTGGAACAATCTTTAAACCAAAAAATAAAAATAAACACAACAAACATAACAATAACAATGTTCCTCTTTCACATACTTTCCGGTGAGGGAGTTATGCTCAGCCTAGCTCTCATATCATAATAGAAAGAGAAAGGAGGCATCGTGACACACAAAGCATAAATCTATTATATTAAACTATGTTTTATAATACATACACACTCCAATATATAGAATATATAGAGTCTTCATATGTTAGTTCAGATGACCAATGGATGTTAAACATAGCTGATATAGGTTGAGATAATATCTCAACCATACACCAAACTAGGATAGGATCTCTCATCTATCAACAGCTCACACCAAAATAAACTTTAACTTTAACAGTTTTTTGGTGACATTACTTTGAGAAAATCATTAGTGAGGAACCACTCAATTAGTTTATATCCATTTTTTTCAAATTTGGTAAAACTTGTGTCTTAAATTACCATTTCACTTGAAACTTCAACATATATCTTTGGTATTTCAAAAAATGCGTCAATTAGAACTTAATTTTTTTTAAAGCTATTTGGTTCCATGTTAGTGATGAAGTTATTATTAATTGGTTTTATGTTTTTTTTCAAGTGAAAAAGATTATTCATTTTTTATAAAGAAATTGTTTACAGGTTTTATGTTTTTTTTCAAGTGAAAAAGATTATTCATTTTTTATAAAGAAATTGTTTACATCTCTAAGCATGTTAGGCAAAAAATACCGTCCCTAGTTTCACCAACAAAAGCAACCATATAACATCCTCTAGTTTCACCAACAAAGGCTACCATATAACATAATTACAACAATAACCATCAGCTAAAATGAGATATAGTCAAGACTATAACAGTCTAAAATAAGATACAAAATACAACAAAGCTTAACTAACTCCCAACAAATATAATGGCTAAACAGTTTTCATATAACCAGAGGATTTATGTTATCGACGAGGTCATGATTAATCTTTTATGAGTACACATAACCATAATTGTGTTTAGCTAGTACTAGCTACATGTGGTCAGTGTAATAGATAAATATTATATAATGTATATATATAGTTATTGGAAATTAAAAAAAATTGAGAAAGAAATAAAAATACAATTATTTTAAAATTAAAATTAAGAAAAATGTTGTGTATTTATTAGTGGATATGATTGTAATTAAACTTTGTAAATATAGAAAATATCTTTCAATAAAATTGAATTAAAGAAAAAATAAAAATAAATAAAAGTTAGAAGTAAAATGAATCCATTATTATATTTAAATAAATAAGTAAGTTAATAAAATTAAAAAAAATTAAAATTATAAAGACTAGAAGTAAGATGAATCCATCATTATTATATTCTAATAACGAAATAAAATTTAATATAAAAATTTTATAAAAAAAAAAATGCTCAAACGTGTAATGGATAAGATAAATATGCTTTCCCTTAGTACCCATTTTCAAGTATACATTTAATATATATTTAAAAAATTGCCACAAGCCAAAATTGGATATTTAATATATATCTTAAAAAAATTTCAATGTCATATTTTTTTTTTTTTGTTGTTTTTGGATTTTAAAAAAGTTTTTGATATTGTGTTTAGAAATAACCTATAGAATAAGCTAGAGAAAATTAAGTTTTTTTTTAGTTGAGAGTTGTTGCGATAAGGTTATACGAAAAGGTCATTGCCAAGTTTAAGAATAATGAGGGGTGGAAAACAACTATAAATGGTAATATTGGAGTTAAACAAGGTTTCCTCCTCTCCCCTACCCTTTTTGGCATTTACATTGATTTAAGCTAGAAAGGTGTTTAGAGGAAGAAGGTTGTCCTGGTACAATCTTAGCCGGGATAGTTATCATCCTTCTACTTTATGTTGATGAATGATTGTTCTTATGGCAAGGTGTCATTTTGATCTCGATAAAAAATTAATAATTCTTAAATATTTTTTTTCTAACATGGGTATGACTATTAACACCTACAAAACAAAAATCATGATTATACAATCTAAGAAAGACACCTATGCAAATTTTATTTATGATAATAGAAATCTAGGGGAAGTGACTTATTACAAGTATCTCAGAATTGATATTCATCACAAGCTCAATTGAAACTATAGCATTGAGAGCATGATTAATGAAGGGTGGAAAGCTTATTTTTGGGCTTGAGAATAAGTGTAAATGAGCCAATATGGTCATGTGGGATAAAAAGAAGTTCCTCTTTAAAACTCTTGTCATCCCTGTTATCTTATATGGTTGTGAAGTCTGGGGGTGCAACATTTTTAGGGATTCTTGGAGGAATATTGAGAAAATACAGAAGTGGTTTATAACTTATAACCTCTAAATTAAAAGCAATACGCCTTATCCTATTCTCCTCATAGATGTGGGTATTTCCTCCATTGAGAGCATGGCTATCACTAGGAACTTGATATACAAGCATAAGATAAATAACATGGAAAATGAGAGACTTCCTAAAATCACTTTAAACTCACGTCAAAACCATCTACGCTTCAAGCATTGCCGGTGTAAAGGTACCATGGCTTGGTTAAACCATTGGGACATTGATGAAAACGACACTTTGCGGAACATTGATAATGTCAAAAATATTATTACTTCCAAGTTTAAAGAGAAATTGTGGTGTGAGGAAAATTTAGCACTTAAGAGAAAATTAAGATGCTATACGGTGGTCATCAATCCTAATTTGGAGGATCGGAAGTATCTCTCAGTAGTAACTAGCTCATGAAAGAAAATTAATATAGCCTATATTAGAACAGAATCTCATGAACTCCATAGTGAAACACTACATTGGTCTATTCCTAAAACTCCATGGGAGGAAAGGCTTAGCCATCTGTGTGAGTCTATGGGAATTGAGGATTAAAATCACTTTCTCTTAGAGTGCCTTGCTTATACCACCATTAGATATGAGTTTCATAGTACTTGTTACAATACAAAATAGCCTCCTAACTTGTCAAAATTATAGTGAGCTTGGAAAGCTTCTCAGCAAGTTTTTTGAACACAAGAACAAGATTTTAAAGTAAACCAAATATTATGCTTTTTAAGGTTCGATAAACCAAAGTTGATCTCAGTGAACGTTAATCATCATCATCCTCATATATATTTTGAAAATGAGTAATCATTGAAAATTTTATTTTGATGCATAAATATTTAAACATAGAATAATATGGTAAACCTTTAATCATAAATAATATACAACCTAATAATAATAATAATAAATCAAAAACCATATTTTAGGGGTGGCAGGAGCGGGTGGAATCCTTTTGGATCCCAGAGGCAAATAGAACTAGACTTCGCTTGGGGGCTAGGGAATAAGACTAATAATGAGGCTGAGTGGCTGGCGCTTCTTCAAGGCCTGCAGTTTCTTCACTCTCAAAATTATCGAAAGGTTCTAATCTTTGGAGACTCAAAGCATGTTATCTCCAAAATGATCAATGGTTACCCCATGGGAGCTGTCAATTGTCGACGCCTGTATAAAAAAGCAAAGCTCCTTATTCATAATTCCTATAAGCCTCTTCACATTCTTCGGCTCAACAACTCTGCTGCGGACATAATGGCTAATTTGGGAGCCTCTCTCCCACAAGGCCACTATAGGAAAAATGGGAATCCCATCGTTCACAAGCATATTCCATAATGCGATCGTGGTCTATCACCATTCAACGCCCTCCCATGTTAAAAAAGAACCTTGTGTATGGCCACAAGATGAGGATCAACCTCTCGACTAGTCCTTCTCTCCTCCTTCTCTTCTTTTGCTCTTTTGGCCCCTCTCCCCTCCTTCTCCTTTTAACCTTTCTCCCCATCATTAGTCGTGCCTCTCTCCATCCCCTAACCTTTTCCCTCCCCCTTCCCATCTTCCTTATCCCTCCCTTACCTTACTCCACTCTCCAGCGCCCCCTTGCTGTTGTCCTCCTTCTCGAGATGCCACCCGTCGGCGCTCCTCGTTTAAGAGACAACCCTCTGCCCCTGGCCGTGTGGCATGTTCACAGCTCCCTCCATCCCACAGTCGATACAGCATTAAAAGACCTGAAGCCATGGGTTAATGGCACTACCTCCTCGCACACTCAAAGTCCATTCCACCTTTACTCCTTGTCTTCTCTCGCAAGTAACATGGCTCTCCATATCAATTCTCCTATCAGTCACGGGCTGCATGAAGCTCTGCGTATCCTTTTGAAAATTGTTTCAGGCATCGGAGAAGGGGGGTTACAAGGCCTCCCCTGGCAGGCTCTTCCTTACATACGATCTGTAGTGAAGGAGCAGCTCGCACTTGCAGCCTTCTCCATCTGTTCTTGCAGCCACCTTACAGTGTCACGAACTGCCATTTGTGGCTCAGGTCTCCCCTCAATTTCTGGCAATTGGGGTCGCGGCGTGGTTTTTGGCTGCCACTGCTCGGGGTGGCAGGAAGGCGCGGTGGGCACCCTGGTTTGGCGTGGAGAATTGCACAAGGAGCTTCTTGCGCTCGGTCTCTATATTTTTCATCCTCACACTGCGAGTCAAATCAACGAACCTAACAGTCCAGGCCTCCTCATTCAGTCGAAAAGAGTCAGCATCTCAACCCAGGCAAGCAATATGGCACAGCCAAGCGACAACGCAGGTATTATGGACCTCAAGAAGAATTTGCGGAGAATGTATGAACTGCTTGCCATAAGTGCAATGGATAACAAGGAAATGGCTAAGGAAGTGAAGAGCATGAGTGAAACTGTGAGTTACACCTCACTTCAGATAAGCAATCATGACTCCCGCATAGATGACAACGAAAGCAACCTTCGTGAAATCATGGGCAAAGTCGATAGGATTTAAGAGGACCTCCAACGCTTCATGGCCATGAATCAGAGCAGCAAGGTATTTGGGGATACTGCTGAAGCCGCGCAGCCTATGGAAGAAGAGTCAGTAGCACAACCAAGACGCAACAGAGGCAACCCTTAATTCTGGTTTTTTATGTTATGGCTGAATGTTTTTTTGTCTCTTAATTTGTAATCAGTATGTCCCAATTTATACTACCAACAGTATTAGATGTTTTGAGCAAATGCTGCATGAAGTTTTTTGGATAATCTCATGGATAGGATCTATGTGCAGCCCTTTTGGTATGCATGAACATTTTATAAATACCCCTACTGTACTGAATGGTTGTGCACAGCTAGCTTTTATATAAACCCTTTTTTAGTTTCTGTTAAAAAAAAAAACAACAAAAACCATATTTTACAATATTTTCAACATTAAATGTAAATTTTAATTTTATATATATTAATTTTATTTATAGTATACAATTTTTTATAAAAATGTGGGTTATAATAATATAAAGGAGTAGTCTCTTTGTTAGGTATTTTGTACATTTTGACTAATTTTTTTGTTGAAATTCACTTTTTATTTATTTATAAAATAGTGTTCGAATCATTGTTTTAATGCATAAATGGATTCAACATCCTTAATTACCTTAATTGTACTAAGATTATGCAAATTTAACAATTATCATGTATTTTTTCAAAAATTAATTTAAAATTTCTATAATATTATGTGAAAAACAAACCATAACAAAAAAAGTTAACAATATTTAAAATGCTATAAATAGTAATATTTTCAATCTTCTTTATTAAATTTTTTTATTTGAAATTTAAGATCGCATTTTATATCATATTAAAAATGATGTAGTATATATATAATAATTGATTATTAATATAAATTAATTTAAATTAATTATTAATGTATATAAAAATATGTTTGAGCAAAATCACAAATATACTAATCTATAAGATGTAGAACAATTCGTAGCGGGGTATGGTTAAGACGTCGCATAAGCCAAAAGGTCCTGGGTTCAAACCCCACTGATACCAAAAATCCAACCATGTTAAGGGTTGGTGCGGTATAGGCTGGGTGCGATCTCCGCTTAATTTTGAGGGCTTAGATATCCCGGTTAGTGGTAACTTAGCCAATGACAAACCTTCTAATCAGAGGTTCTTCCATTTAGCCAACAAAAAAATTCTTCCATTTAGCCAACAAAAAAAATTCACAAACATACTAAAAAATTAGAATATTTAGAAATATACTTTAGTTTTTTTTTATATTTTTAAAATTATTTTTAAAAATTAAAACAATATAAATTTATTATTAAGATAAATAATAAATTATAACAATATAATAAGAAAAAAAAATATTATGATATATTACATACTCTAATTTTTAAATTATTTATTAACTTTCCATTGATATTTTACATAATCTAAATATATCATAATTTTTTACCCTATTTAGAATCCAAATAAAAAATTAATATTTCACTAATATTGTAAACTAACTCCATTAAAAGAGACAATAAGCTCGAAAGGACGTTATCACAAGTGATAGACATCTTTTTTTTCAGAAAGAAAAAATCCTGTCTTTGTTATTCAATATATAGAATCAAAGGGCATCTGATGTGCCATCCCTGTCATAGGATTACAATCACACAAGGTCACAAAGAGAGTCCATTTCCCTTAAAGTAAAATGTGTTCGCAATGGAATTACATTGTGAATTCGCTGCATATTTAAATATAAACATTAATAACTCTTCTGATTTTGGATCTTATCTTTACATAATTATCTTTCATAGTATGCCTTTTCTCCACAGGGAAGTCCAGAACCCAATTCCATCCACAATTTGAAAGTTGTAGATTGTACGGCCAGATGGCCAAAGGTTAAGCATTTTCTGCAAGAGCTTTGTCAACATTGTCAGAGTCTCCATCTTAGCTACTAATTAATTTACTATCATTGAAGGGATCCTTTAATGGGTTGGCCTCAATGCTTTTGTCAGTGACCTCAAGCATTCAATGAAGCACAATTGCTTCTCTAGTTACTACCAAGAATGACACCAAATTCAAATGTTATATGTATCATTGAAGGGATCCTTTAATGGGTTGGCCTCACTGCTTTTGTCAGTGACCTAAAGCATTCAATGAAGCACAATTGCTTCTCTAGTTACTACCAAGAATGACACCAAATTCAAATGTTATATGTGTTTAATGAGTGAGCATTAACACTTTTTGTTTGTGGTTTAAAATGGGGAATTGAGTTACACTTTTTGTTTGTGTTTTAAAATGGGGAATTGAGTTACAGTAGAGTATAGTTAGGCAGCTAACTAGTGTCCTTTGCTAAGGAAAAAACACAGTAAACAAATCTAATACATAATGAAGAAAAAAGCTATTAAAATTTTAGACATAGATCAAAATTTTAAGTTGTAACTGTTGAACAGAACAACTATGTTGCTTAACTTTGTCGCCTTATGGTGAGATCTGCCACTGAAATAAACACATAATTCATCTCTTAATTTTTTAAAGTTGTGTGGCTCTCCATTTCTCGCCACTGCAAGCCATCGTTTTTTTCATAATCCGACAAATGGCACAATGGCCTTTTCAGTCTGTTGCATTGAAGTAAAAGTCAAGGAATCTTTCATCGCAATAACTTGGAAAAATCTACCTCCGAAATAAACAAATAATCCATTTCTTAATTGTTTAGTTGTGTGGCTCTCATTTTTTTTCATAATCTGACAAAGGCATTTTGGCAATAATGGTCTTTTCAGTGATTTGTTGCATTGAAGTAAAAGTTAAGGAATGTAGCAAGAAAGTCACTGGCACGAGCCTGCAACTGTTGTCTAACAGAGTAAACAAATTTATTATTTGAGAATGCTGTTACTTTCTTGCTTCACAATAATATCGGCTGAATGAGCAATGGAGATAAGCTGAGGTAATAATATCAAAAGAATCCAAAGTGGACGATACTTTGGAACTTCAATGCTAGTAGCAGTTAGTGTCACCATCACTAGCATGACTTCGATAGCACTTTAGTGCGCCCGTTACTAGCATGATCACTTTGAAAAAACTATACTTTCATTAATAATAAGTATATATGGTTTATAATTTTAATTATTCTAAAAGATTATTTAACTTCTTGAAAAAAAAAACAATGCAATATTTTCTTAAATAACTTATTATTATTTTAATTTAATTACAAATTAATATTCTATTTCTGTAATTTAATTTTTAAAAATATAACAATATTATCTACTTTTAGATTTACAAGTATTTTTTTGAATTTTTATATCTTTATTATAAAAATTAAATCAATTATTATTACATTCTACTAACATTTTTATAAACATTTATTATTTATTATTACATTCTATTAACATTTTTATAAACATTGCAATTTAGTACTATATATAATGCATTAAGAAACATTCATTATTACATTCTATTAAATTTTATAAACATTGCATTATAGTACTATATATATTGCATTCATTATAATAATTTATTCATAAATAAATTATAATTGAAAATTACATAATTTATTTTATAATTTTTAAGTACTAAATTTTATTAAAAATTTTGAGAAAGTTTTATATTACATTCTATTAAAAACTTTATAAACATTTATTATTACATTCTATTAAAAGCTTTAGAAACATTTATTATTACATTTTATTAAAAAAAAATTAACATTAAAAGTTATATATATAGTAATTTAGTATTGAATGTTTAGTTAAATATTCTATCTTAATAAGCAATATAGTATATTATTATTGTTCTTTCTATAAACACAACTAATATACTAAACACTTTTTTTTTAAAAACTTAGAGGTTAACTTATTTTACATTATTTTTTACATAAAAGGAAAGTATTAAGCAACAATGTTGCTTATTGCACCGAGAGGCGCTCTACAACACAGTATGGGGAGATCTTTGCGCCGAGAGGCACTCTACAGCGCAGTATGGGGGAGATCTTGTAATGTTACATAACGTTATGTCGGCTACAAATAATATTGTCTATTATGATGAAGATTTTGTATCGTATGTAACGTTATGTCAGCTATAAATAATTTTTCCTATTATAAATGAAATAAACACCAAAAAATAATACACGATAAATTTTACAATTTAATTCTCACTACCATTTCTCACACAGCCACACATTGAGAAGAGTACTTTTGTTGCCAGATCAGTCCGATAACTGGCTATAGAATCTTAATACTGCTACCATTTCGTGACCAAAATCTTCTATCAAGCAACAGGGAGAAACCTTCTAACATCTCTTGATATCACGCGTTGAAAAGAATTTTGCTTCTGTAAAACCATTTACCTGTGAAACCTTCTAATGAAATCCTCTACCAAACTGTCTATCTCCTCCTCCATAGAGCAAGTAGACATTCGCCATCCCGCTATAAAAGAAACAGAATTTCTAAGGAACTTATCACACAACGTCTGTAACTCAAGAAGTGCATGGGGTATTTATTCAAGTACTTCACAAGATATCTCATTGTCGGGGTCAAAAACTTGATACACCATCAATGCACTATTATTATTGCAGAAATTATATTTCCTTTCGCTCTCTTCATGTCCAAATAGGAATTTCATTTGACTGAATATCTTCTTTATGAAGCCAAGAACAACTACTTTGGTCTTCATTGCGTTGGCTTGCCCTTGAGAGCACCTGATTTTCTTTTCAGGACTAACCACACCTGCTTCACCACAGAAGGCACCCTTCCTATCTTCATATTTCCTCCTAAAATTTGCAATTTAGCACAATGGCGCAGTATATAAACAGTGCAGGCAGAGATGATTTATGTCTATGGATGATAGACTTGATTCTTTTGTAGCAAAAAAAGGGTCCTCACCGCCTCTGTATATATATCAACAATTTGCTCAAGCAGAAGTCATCCACCCAAACAATTTACTCATGCAATCGTCATCCACATAAAAAGCATAACACACACATAAACTTGAAGTAAACTAGCAATTGTACCTAGGGGTGCAATAAAAAAACGTCGTGTTGCAAGCTAAGCAAGGAGATGTGGACATAGACAACAAGAAAGACAATTTGAAGTGTTGAAACACAAATTTTAGTAAATAAAATCTTATGGATACAAAATTTTAAAGACATTATATTCTTCACATAATTGGCCATTGCATTATCCGGATTTCAAAAGTAATCATGAAAATTATTCTTCTCTCATCCAAATGACAATGGATTGTTAGTTTTTGTAGTTCATTGTAGATGCATAAATTTATGGATCTATGTACTAAATAAATTAAATAAATTAAATTTATAAAGAGAAAAAATAAATAATTTATTTATACATTTCTTAAATGTGGATCATGAATATGGAAATCATAACATTTTGAATCTCACCAAACATGTCCAAATTTTTAATAATATTAAAAAAGAGGGTAGGTTAATAGACATCATTGGAAAATATCTCAAAAAAATATAAAGAAAAACTTAAAATTATCCGAATTCTAATAATATAAAAAAAGAGAGTAAGTTAATGGACATCATTAGAATTGATTGGCTTTTATATTTGTAGACCTACTGAATTCTTAAGGATATATGAATCAAATTATAATTTTTTCATAATATTATAAATCTTATTTTTTATTATGAATTTAATTTATCTATTTCTAGATATATCCAACAATTTTAAGTTTTTATTTATATTTTTTTTTAAATTCCAAAAACATAAAATAAATTGCAAAATAAAACACCATTTAACAAACTAACCTCTATATACTTAAAATATAGATTACCTAATATAATACAAAGATTTGATAAGCTTTTCATATCTTTAAAACACAACATTTGGCTACTCTTCTCCATGAAATTATATTAAACATTGCCATTTTTCCACAAAATTAGCTACATTATGAATTTAGTTTTGTGAAACAATTACACTTTAGTTTTAGTTTGGATAGAGCCTGCTTCCTCCTCCTATTTTAATGGAACAATTACACTTCTATGATCTTGGATTTTAATGGAACAATTACATACACACCAGCCATCGCCATGGATTAAATGTGGAGAAGCCTGGATACAGAAAATTATCATGATTGGTTTCTGTCATGTACACATAAATTATCCATCCTTTGGGAATTATGAAACCTTTCATTTCTATATAGAATGCATAGATAGCTGCGAAGCCCAGGGACTTCCTTTCCATCATGTTTCCAACAACTCATTCCGAAGAAAATCGTATGGGATTGAATATGTAGCGCATAGTTCTGAAAGCTAGGGTGGAGTTACCAGCTCGTCCTAAACCCTGCGAGGCCAATAATCAATAAACCATATTTATGCAAGTTATTTATAACATATAGTTATCATAGTTGTCAAGTTCGAATTTTATTTAAAATTAGATATTAAAAAAATTATAGTAAAATTTTCAGTTGAAAAAAATTCACCCATACATCTCTAAATCAGTAAAATCAATATAAATAGCCTACCAAATATTTATTAGAAAGAAAATTAAATGTGATACCACACAAGATTTACATAGATAGCTTGATTTAATAAGTGTAAATCAATTTGATTTACACATACATCAATTTTAAACTAGTTGACAGCCCAATCCTTATAAAAAATAAAGTTAAAGCTTGATTTTTGGCCAGATTTACATAGATAGCTTGCATTAATAAGTCTAAATCAATTTGAAATTAAGTTGATTTACACAAACATCAATTTCGAATCTGGACATAGACAGCCAAGCAACAATTTGGAATTTTGCATAGGAAAAAAAGAAATAGCAATTTGGAATTTTGGATAGCAAAATAATTTGGACGAACTCATCGAACCGAATTAAACATGATAAATGGGCCTGATTGGGCCGAAATTGGTAGCTATGATCTACAGGTATGAGAATGGAGACTTTAGCCATTGACATATTAATATATTATCATCTAGATTTTCTAGACAGGATATCTAATCATTGAATATATAAATTTTTGGATCTTACTGTGTGCAAGATTTCTAGAAGAATTTGTTGAAACACATGAAATCAAAAAGCTTTGGCAGTTGACATTTTATCATTTAGATGGTCTAGACAAGACATATCATAGTACAGATACAAGAGATGCCCATAGTTTTGATGATAAAGTAGTTAATGATTCACATATTTTTAACCTTAATTTGTGTATACAAGTTACAGTTCAGAATAAAATTATTGGACAAGAAATTGGAATAAAATTTGAATGTGAAAATGGACGTGTCAAACGAAATGCTGAATTTTTCAATTCGACCAAATCAACCGAATTTGATAACACATCTAATCTCGTATTAAAAAGAGGCTCCGTATACCTGCTCGAAAGAAACAACGATGTTCATTCACCATGATTTCATAACATTTGGCAGTCCCTGGGCTAGGTGTCTACCATATTAAAAGAGGAAATCCGATAAGCATCTGCAATATTGAAAGAGGAAATCCAAAACATTTGGTAGTCCCTAGGCTAGGCGTCTGTGATTCAATATCAGTTCGATTTCGAAGTTTATAATGTGTTGGTTTTATGTTAACCAGCTCAAATACTCAAATAAGCCTGAGCAACTCTCCATATCAGAGGCATCACAGGCATGACCGAATGGCAAATTTGTTCGCTACCTACAGTAGGAAGTCACGAGAAGGCAAGTCTTGAGATCCCTCCCTACATATTGCACGCAGGAAACAACCATATTTCAGCAAGTCTTTATCTCTCGCAGGCAGGAACGGGAAGTCATCCCAAAGATGCACGAGTTCCTTACCTCCTGATCCTACTATTCCGTGAAAGGAAATTTCATCATATCTGCTAGACCAGAGAGACCGCGCACACAAGTGGAAATCTGGTGAATTTCCTTCGGCAACCCCACGAAGGAAATGTTGCAGAGCTTAATACCCTGTCAGTAATGTCATGGATTCTAGAGTCTTTGTAACGAGGCCTGTCTGCAGCAAAGCAAGCAATCCCCTGCATCTCTAGCTCTGCACGAAGCCATTTGGTGAAGCGAAGAATAGTTGTATTTTTTCCATGTGTTCCTATGTACACATCACAGCTTCTGAGCCTTGTAGATGATGACAGAGAGGCCGAGGTCCTCGTAAATGAAATATTTTTTTATGGGTTGCTTGCTCGCAATATATTTTTGTGACCTGCGACAGTGTTGAGGTCTATTGGACACTTGTCATTATGATCCTGAATTGCTATGTGCTTTGTTTGATAAAGACTCCTTGCATAACAACCCAAACTTGTGAATATCATTCAACTACTTCGCTCTGATGAATGAAGGGCCATAGGATGAACTTGGTATGTCATTAGCACTGCTTAAACATGAATTCTGAGGCAGACATGAAATGGGTGCTTGAGAAAAATTGTACCTTTTGATCTTGGCGGGCTGAGAGTCACCGTTGGGCATATTAGATTTGTTGTAATCAAATAACACAGTGGATTGAAAATCGTCATTGATTAAAGGAGGAGGATATTTTGGGGAAAACAATGGGGACTGAAAATCCATCATTTTGCAGAGCTAAGCACACCATGAACACGCTTCCTCTGAGGCGATTTGCAGTTTTCTCATCAATTTTGTGTAGTTACATCAATTTCAAATCAGGTAGGCTATTCCATCATTTTGCAGAGCTTAGCACACCATGAATATGCTTTCTATGAGGTGATTTGCAGTTTTCTCATCAATTTTGTGTAGTTACATCAATTTCAATTTAGGTAGGTTATTCCATCATTTTGCAGAGCTTAGCACACCATGAACAGGCTTTCTGCGATTTGTAGTTTTCTCATAGATTTTGTGTATTTACATCAATTCACTCTGAATTCTAAATTTGTAGGAGTCAGTTTGGATGATGAGACGATAGTGTGATTCTCATCGATCAATTCCTCAAGGTTTCCAACGCTCATGGGTGAACCACGGAGGTCATCGACTTGGAATTGTCCTCTTCATTCTTGTCCTCTTGGGTTTCAGTCGTTCCTGATTGCTCACGAATTCTTCTTCCATTATCAAATAGTCTTTGATTTGTTCGAGCTTCAGCAGCCTGAGCTTGCATTTGGTGAGCGGTGTTATGGTGGGGAGCCGGACGGTAGCCTCCGAGCGCTTCTGCTTACGTTGTTTCCTACCTACACGAGCAGGAGGACCAGCCGGCCCGTACTTCTTCCTTTTGGTTGCACAGCCCTAAGCGTAGGCCAAGCAAGGAAGCTAACAATTTCTTACCTTATCCAGCTTGTACTTCTTTTCCTTTCGGTCGCACAACAGTCAATCTAGCAACGCAAAATGATTTCATGAAGGAAGCTCCAACTTTTGGATTGATGGTGATGGTGCCACTGTGCACCTAACCTGATCAACGATGGAGATTATCCGAATCGTTGGACGAAAATATCGATGGATGAAAAAAAAGCATTAACTTCGGGGAGTAGACTCCCACTTGTTGAAACACCTTACGGCGTAATTAAGTAAAATGAGGGAGGAAAGTTGGTTTGTCTATTCTGTGTATGTTGTATTAAAAAACTAGACATTTTAGTGAGTTAGTACCAAAAGAGAACAATGTGGGGTGAGCAATAGCATCATAGCTTCAGAAAAAAAACGTGTTCTCCTTTACCAACTAAAATGTACGTCATACATTAAACTTTAAAAAAAAGAAAGGAAAGATCGAGGAATGGTTTTGCTTTCCACTTTTTTATTTTAATCTTCTATTTTGTGTTTCCAAATTCTAGTGTGCCTTTTTCGTGTTTCCAAATTCTAGCGTGCCTTTTTCGGTGCGGCTATGAAGCTTCATACTTCCTTGATTTTGAGTTTCAACTGAATGTTCTAACCATTATTTTGTTCCAAACAGATTTGATCACTCAAAATAAAGTATATATTTGTTTAGTTTGTTTTCTTTCTTTAATTCCAAGTGCTTTTCATCCACGGAGTCCTTATAACGTATGGTTCATAAATATGGATTTAGCAAATAAAAAAATGATCAAACCATGGTTAAATTTAACCGATATTATAAATAATAATATTATCTCAAATTAAAATTGTGAATAATAATAAAATGTTAAAAAAAATACCAATATAGTAATTACCTCGCGTGAATATTTGGTAGCCTAAGTGTTTCACCCATTCTAACTGAAAAATTTCCACCAGATGAATCAATGAATAATTATTACCATTCTAAATCATTATTATAATAAAATTTCTCTGCACGACTGGAATTCCTATCTTAAAAAGCTTTATGACTCCCTGAATGTCATAGACAACTTTGAAACCCTCCTCACAACGGAAGAAGTTTTCTCTTTAAAAGACATAGATTTTGGGGTTAAGCGTCTAGCTAATGGAAAAGCTAAGGACATTGAAGGTTACCAGGCAGAAATCTTAAAAATTGGAGGTCCTGTCCTCATCCCTCACATCCACAAGCTTTTTAATCAAGCATTCAAGCAAGGGTTCCCTAAACCTTGGACTCAGAGCCTCATTATCCCTATTTTTAAAAGTGGGGATACAAATAACCCTTCAAATTATCGAACTATTATGATAAGCCCCCTCTTAGCCAAGTTATATGGTATTATTTTGGAAAAGAAAATCAGCATTTGGCTTGAAAGTGAAGGTAAGCGGGCTAAAGGCCAAGCGGGTTTTAGAAGGCATCACTCAACAACGGACCACCTTATTACGCTTAGGATCATTATGGAGGAGTTCCGCAATGATAAATCCAATCTCTTTTTTTGCTTTGTGGACTTTAGAAAGGATTTCGATACAGTACCTAGAAATAACCTTTGGAATAGGTTAGAAGAGCTTAAGGTTCCTTTCGAGCTGAGAGCTGCCGCGATAAGGCTCTACGAGAATGTAATTGCCAAGTCTAAAAGCAATGAGGGGTGGTCGAAAGATATTAAGTGTAATATCGGAGTTAAGCAAGGTTTCCCCCTCTCCCCTACCCTTTTTGGCATTTACATTGATAAGTTGGAGGGTTGTTTAGAAGAAGCAGGTTGTGCTGGTACTATCTTAGTTGGAATAGTCATCATCCTTCTTCTTTATGCTAACGATATTGTCCTTCTAGCAAGGTGTTCTTCTGATCTTGATCAGCAGCTTCGACTCCTCAAAGATTTCTGCTCTAACATGTGTATGACTGTTAACACTGAAAAAACAAAAGTTATGATTATCAAATCCAAGAATGATACATACGCTAATTTTATGTATGACAATAGCAACTTGGAGGAAGTGTCTTCTTACAA
>LPNX010134990.1:0-15893 GCA_001517045.1 Pseudotsuga menziesii
AACACTATATCATTTCATCCTTCATAACCTTTGGTGGCAGTATTCTGGCTTGTACAGGACTTTTAGCTTTCGGAGATGGAATAGAGTGTGCTGTTGAATCTGGTCATGCAATGCCTACAATAGCCCGCTTAGGACATGGCCTTGAAAAGTTGTGACATGCCTCCCAAGTTGTGCACCAGATGGATTATGCACAGGCATGGGAAGCAATTTACAATTCATTGTATAGTTCTCATAACAAGAAATGATCTGTCTAAACATATTCTTACTTCAGATTACAGTAAGACTGGATTAGAGCTTCGTTCTTCGTCAAATGTGCACAAAATTCATACTGTAGAGAAAGCTATATCTACGGTCAGGTGGGGAAAGTGGGATAAAATTGCTGCAAGGGATTAAAGGTAATACTAATGCGGTGATTTTCAAGCTAGGTGTCTATTAAATCTGTCAGATGCTAGCAATATACAGGCACATAATTGATATGGAGAGGCATAAAGTGACCATAAATTTGTTTTACAGGTTCCTGGAAGTCTCTGAAACTCATGCAACAACAGATATATCTGACACTTTTGGTATGTTGCTTCAGAGTATGCTGTGACATGTAGTGTGTCTGATAAGGTCTCATGTTTATAGTTATGGAGTGGTGCTTTTTGAACTCCAGCAAGAGGTCTCTGGATCCATCATTTTCTTGCTATGGTTTGGTAATAGATTCAACAACATTGCTTGGGCATGCATGCTTATTAACAAAGTCAGAGAACATGAGGTTTTCACCCCTGGCTGATGGGACACAATGCCTCATGAAGATTTAACAGAATAACTTCAACTTCCTATTATGTGTTGTAGAGATACTTTTAGCTTGGCCTTGTATAAGGCAAGTTGTGAAACATTTGAAATAACTGCAGATTCCTCCATGGAATTCCTTTTCGTTTTTCCTAGTATCAAATTCAAGGCAGAGAATCCAGTCTTTTAATTCCAACACCAGCCCCACTGCCCGTCCACCCCCCCCCCCCAAAACATAGGCTTTATTTTCTTCAAAATATTGGAGCAGATGATTTAAACATTTTGCAAGCTCCTTCACCATTTACTAAACATCATAATACTTGGTATGCTTACTAACCATAGTACATGTAAGTAGTCCAAATTAGGGGTGATCTATTCCCCCTGTTTGGTGTTACAATTGCCACAGAGGGTTTCTTTCAGAGTTTTTAATTTTTATTCTCTTTCCACATGGTCCATGGTTTTGAATTCCCAAAGAAAACAAACTATAAGGGTGCAGTTGTTCATAAGGTGATGGCCATCCTATTTTGCCCCTTTATAAAATGGTTAATAAATGAAAATATGCAATCTTTTGGATATGTGAGGTCTCATATGGATATGCTTATACTGTTAAGCTTGTTGGCCCATAGGCTATTGATTCTATTAAAAACATACATATGAATGATCAGCTTAAGAATTAGGTTGCAATAGACTAGATTTCTCTTTATTTGCATGCAAGCTGTAATGCCAATCAAATGGATCAATCGCATTGCTTAGGGAACTCTAATGATTTAGACAGCAATCCTCAATTACAACTGTGGCTGTTTGGATCAACTTCAAATGATTAGTTTGAGGGTTATGCTTTCTAAGTACAACATATGAGCAAATAAGTGCATTTGATAGCCCCTCTTTACAATCCATATGGATGTAATAGCATGTTTCTTGACCTTACATCATTTTAGGCATCCAGCTACAAGTACAGTATGGTATAGGATGATCTACCTACTTTAGTTTTGTGTTTCTCACAGTCAAGAAAATGTAGATATTTTTTTGCCACTGCTATTCTGAGAACTATTTATCAGGTAGATTATAGTAAAACAGTTCTTCTGTTGTCTCAATCCTAGTTATGGTATCATGTCTGGTATTTGCAATTTATCAATAGAGATGCAAGCTAGGAATTGCATTCACAGAAATACAATGCAGGCATATCTTTTTGGTATCTAAAAAATGACAGTTGCAAGAGCCTTTTCTCTAACTGTTATCTAACTTTTTCTGCTTGCGATAAACTATTTGTACAGCTCTACTGTATACCCACTTGTTGTTGCAGCTCATCCCCAAGAGCCAAATCAATTTTCTCTTGGGCTTACAGATGGGAGTGTAGTTGTTTTGGAGCCCTTAGAATCAGAAGGGAAGTGGGGCACTGGACCACCTGCTGAAAATGGGGCAGTCAGCAGTGTCAGTATTGTGCCAAAAGCTGGAACGCCGGGTTCAGAGCAAGGCCCCAGGTGAGCAATCTCATTTGTCACAGACTTAAACAGCAACATTGTGTGCAATCTTGAATTTTACAGGTGGTGATATCACATGTTAAAGCCCGGCATCTCCATTTAATCTACTCAAGTGTAGCAGTTCAATTGTACATTGGTCCTAAAGCATGCAAATGTTTATGAAATAGTGCATGCTTTTATTCATAAGCTTCTACCAATCCCCTGTTCACAAGAAAATGTGCTGTTGACATAGATGAATTCAAAAAGGGGTAGAAATCGCTTCCTGGAAAGCCATTGTTTTTTGTGGTGGCCTGAGTCTGTTCATAGCATTTAGCTGCAATCCTTTTTCTGAGGGATTGTTGGCTTTCTTTTTCCATCCTTGTGTACAAGCTTTTACTTAGCAGGAAAATGCACTGTTGTATTTCTTATTGCCATGTCTCCAAAGGTTTCTAATTGCTTAGAAACTTTGCCATTATCTGAGAATTATTTAAATGTAAGATTAATGCAGGTTTTGGAACGAGTACCTTGTAGATGTCATCCTATGAACTGCCAAAATTAGTTGGTAACCTTTGTTATTGTACTTGAGAATTAGATCCCCAAAAAGTTGTTTCATGGGGAGTGTTAACGTCTTTTAGTACATTGTTGTTTAATACATTTGAATCATTCTGTATTGCTGTTGGAGTTGTTACTTCATCCTTCCCTTTGTTTGATTTTTATATGCAACTTCCCATTGTGTTACCTCCTAGCCCTCTGGGGCAATTGCACGAGCACCCCACAGATTAAATATGTTCTACGTAGAGGACTTTAGTCAGTTAAATCAATTGATATTAATGTAGATGGGATGTTTTATCAAACATGTGTGTTCAAGAATCAATACTATACTTACAAGCCATAGATGATATAGTATAGACAACCATTATATGGTTAGACATTTTTAGTAGTGGTAACATATCTCAAACAGATCTTAAATGCATCATGTTTGGTCCAGCTATTTAGCAGGGATGACAATAATATTGATAGTGGCTTGATTAAAGGATTATGACCTACTTCCACATGGAATTGGTCTTATGGCATTTGTATTTTTTTTTTTAAACATTTATAGCCGTGGATACAGCGACGGCAATTTTTTTAAAAATTTCACAGCCGTGGATACAGCGACGGCTCGGCGTGGATACAGCGACGGCCCGATGTGGATACAGAGACGTCCAGGCATGGATATAGCGACGGCTTAGTCATCTAACGAAATATAGAACATTGTCGCTCTTGTGACGCAAATTAGGGGTCGTCTCTATTGCGACGAAATTGTTTCCACGGGAAAACAAACACTTAGACGTGGCAATATCCACGCTTTTCCATGGATATTGCCACGTTTTGCCGTGGCAAAATTGATCACTTGTACTAGTGTTGTATCCATGTCCTTGAAATTTTTTAAAGCATGAAAAATGTAGTAAAATTATCTTGGCACCCTCACTGAATGTATAAGAAAAGATATAAAATAACACAATGTCTGCATCTCAGGTCAAACATGCTTTGTACATATTATATACAATCATCATGGAAATGAAGTATCATGTTCCAACTAAATCATATATTTATTATACATAGCTAGATCCATTTTGGGATGATGATAACAATTACACACCAAAACAAACTAGCAAAAAACATTTTACTTCTAAATGACCCTTACAAAAAACAAAATATCATAAAAAAGTACCGAATGCAACAAATTTAGGTCAGAAAGAAACTTGATGAACATGACAATATGAATAAAAAAAATATACAAGTCACGAACTTCTCAATACAATTAAAAGAATCTACCACTACACTTTGAACAACTCTACAAGAACACAACCAAAATAATGACCATTCCATTGTAGCCTCGCCATTATAATTAGTGTGTATTTATTTGTATTACAAGCACCCCAAACATCAACAATACCCAACATAAAATATAAACATATAAACTCTCATTAATGCCTTAGATACAATAATAATTACAGAGAAAGATCCTAATAAAAGCACATTTCAAACAACTGGGTCAAATTCAGTTTGAATATATAAAAACCACGTGGCGTCTCTCCATCCAGAGTATCATCCACTAACAACATATAAATGTGAGTTGCCAAGTTTAAACATGACAACACATAAAATAAATTATATATTTTGAGCTCTCTAACACTTTCACAGAACCAATATTCCTAGGATAGAATAAAACCCTAATAACACCAATTGAGCCCTAAGAATCAAGAGTGCCCTAGAATTCAATAGACCTAAAAAATAATCCATGATAGAAAACATGATAAACGGTAAATTTACAATATAATAATCTATTGTAATTGTGGATAAAAAGCATAAAAGCATGATAAAAAACATACCATGTTAATTATTGGATAAAAAGCGTGATGCAAGTTTGCATTCTCTGATAAATTGCATGTGAAACATGCCCCATCAAGAATTGAGCTTTCAACAATTGAGATATTATGCAGATATTAAAATGTCAAGAAAACTAAGAATTAAAAGTGGAATCACATTAACAATATCCTTCACCCTGCAAGCACAATATGATGTGGGTGGACCTTGAATCATTGTAGCCTTTATATGGAACAAAATAACCCCAAATTTTCCCTCCAACGCTGGAAATCAAGGGCTCAAAGAAGGCATTGCATGAAATTTACTAAAAATACAGGTGAATGCAACCATATGCCCGAATTACAAACAAAATGGAGGGCGGAATAACCCTTGGGAGCCTCTATTACTGAAAGTTGGGGGTGAAGGAGTGATTCACTAGATTTTCTATAGAAATTAGGGGCGAAAGATAGATTAGAGGGAGATTTTTCTATAACGAAAAATAGTATTTTTAATTTTCCTCATTAATATACAAGAGGCTATTATTTTTAATTTTTTTTTTAATAAATATCGAGCAAATATATTTTAGTTGAAAAAACCCTTTCCATATAAGAATGATAGCCCACTAAATTTTTGCAACCCCCTTAATATAGCCCATGGGCTATATATAGCCCCTAAAATTATCTATGAACGGGACTGTACTTATTATAGTGTTGCGGATCATACCATCGAAAATTTCCCACAGTTGATCACGAAGTGGAAATTGAAGAATGTGCCACAACCACCGCAGAATGAGAATCATAATCAGAACTAGAATCAAACTCAGAACCAAAACCAAAATCATAACAACAATACGATTCCGAACCAAAATCTGGGACAAAATGTCGGGATGATTTCCGTCGAGTTACGAACTTAACCAGGAAACGGTGGAGTTGTCACTAGGAGAGGAGCTACAACTAGACATCATGGACGGTTACCAAATATATGACCATCGGCTCAAAAGAAAGTGCAGTTCGATGTCGACACTGAGAATGAAACCTTCCTCGGTGCGAGAGATATACTGAATCGAACCATGGGTAAGTTACTGTTGTAGGCACAACAGATCCCATGTTTTCAATAAAACGTGGGAACCCCATATTTACATGCAAGGTAATTTTTTTGAATTCCTTAAATCATTTTGAGGGCCCTATTATATTTGTTGTGATTTCTTTGTTTTCTAACTTAGCCAAATTTATGAAATCTATGCATGATTTGTGTGTGTTTGATGAGTTGCGGGAGACCATCTTTCAGTGAAATTGTTTCACCCCGCAACTCGCATCCTGCAAGTTGCGGGAGGTGACATTTCGGAGTTTCTCATCTCATAACCTGCATTCTGCAAATGCGGAATGCAGGATGCGAAATTTTTTTTATGCATGCGATCTGGTCATCCCATAACCCACATCCCGCAAATTGCGAAATGCGGGGTGCGGGAAGTCATTTATTTTAATGCTTTTGTTGCGTGTCCCGCAACCCGCATTTTGCGGAATGCGGATTGGGGAAAGGGTTGAGTAAAATTTTGATATTTTCTGATCCCTCATCCTGCATCCCACATTTGCCAAATCTGGGTTGCAAGATGGTGAATACAACTTAAAACCTCGCGTTATGATCCCGCATCCCGCATCTTGCGGATGGCGGGGAAGATGCAACTTGCAAGTTTAAATCTCTGATGTGGAGCTGTTTTGATTCGATGGTTGGGATTGTTTTATTTTTTAGATGATCGTTCAGCTTCTCCATTCTTTTGTTTGGGATTCGGTTTTCAAATCACGATTTTTACTTGTGATCTCACATGCTTGGATTTGACTTGACTAGATCAAATTCATATTTTGACAACTTGATTTTTGAGTATCTTCACATGATTATAAAGGGTAAATGAAAACTCAATTTCAATATTTTCATTTACATTTGGTCTCTTTTAAAAGGCATGTTAATGAATCTCATTTTTCTATTCTTTATTAAGATGAAGTATATATGGTTTCTTTGGTATTGGAAAAATACCAAGTTTTATGATTATTCCTCAAAAAAAGAACCATATAGTCTTTTAAAACAATAATGTGTATATTAAAATTTCCTTTAATTTAAAGACACATTATTAATAATTAAAAGATTATAATTAAATATACATCTTGATTTAGATATAAAGTAATGACTTAAATAACATCTCCTTCACAATTATGAAAAATGCAATGATTTAAAAAAGGATTTATTTGATAAATGAATAACGTGACTTTATTGTTTTATGGTCACATATAATTGCCTTAATATTTATATTTTCCAAACTTTACCGAGAGGTATATTTTGAAAGCTTATTACCAAAATTTAATGAGTATATTTTCTGCAAACAGGTGGTAAGTCAAAAAGTTTAAGGAATTTTTATATGGTGAAATAAAATATTTTTCAAACGTTTACCTCATGCCAATAAATTATCATTTAAATGAAATCTTAGGAGGTCGAGGTATTATTAATATGCTTACCATATTTTGCATGAACCATATGATTATATTGCGAAAAGAATGTTTTAAATTCTACTTTAAAATCGTAAAATGGAATGCTGCGTTAATAGTGGATAAGAAAATATTTGTCATTCATTAAATCAGTGCAAAAGTATGACACAGAATTAACCAAACTAAAATCTGTCACAACGTATCATTGGGCGCAACCTTTGACGTTTGCATTAAATTAAAACCATGTGTCATTGGCTTTGGAGTAAATTGCTGATTTATTTTTGCCATCTCAGTAATTAAGAAGCTCGTCTTTTCTTTGGAGAAATGATAACTTTGCTGAAAAGTTTATTGTTTAAAACAGATGTCGCATTGAGCTAATCACCACTTCGACTGGTCGACAAAGAGAAGGGAGAAGATATTTCCTTGAATATTATCATGAAATAAAAGACTGTTGCCACTTTATTACTTTGTTGAAGAAGGATCAGTTTCGATATTCTCAAGATTAATGGCACATTTAGAACCCCGGGTCTTTAGAAGAGATGCTTGTTGACAAGAAATCATTTCTCAACTTGAGTTTACCGCTCAGTTAATATTAAAAATTAAATATTTTCACGTCGACCTCTTTTTCACTTTTTCACTTGTCGGGTGAAACTTGTCTGTCTCCCGACTAGACAATTCTATCAACTTTGGTCGGCCTTTCGACTCGACTGATTTACTTCGACTTACTTGTCGGTTCTACCGAGAAATTTTACCTCGACCACTTGTCAGTTCGAAGTCGGGTGACTTCGACCTCTAAGTTGGCTCACCTCTTCAACTTCTCAAGTCGGATGACCTCTTCGACCTCTCAAGTCGGCTTACTCAACCGACCTTGTCGGTTCACTTTGGTCAAAATCTACAGAGTAATTTTCTTAGTCTAAGAGACTTAAGAAATTAAAAATGTTTTTCACCTGTGAGTAAGATGAAGTAACATGGACACATCAACAAATCCAAATAACTTATAAAAAACATACGCCCAAATATGTAGGAAGACTTGAGTCGATCAATGTGCCGTAAAACCTGGAGTGAGAAATTTATGGGTTCTTGATCTTTCACTTAACTGATAAATGTAAAAGACATTTACAATGGTAAATCTCGAAATAATGTGCGGCCAAATAAACATGCATTAAACCATAAAATATTTCATATATATAACTATGCGTAAATAACAAAGTTATTACAAACTTGTCTGTCCAGACTTGTCGGCTCACCAACTAATCCTTTTACAGAGCTTCGGCTCTTCGACTGAATCACATACACAGAAGCTTGAGCTTCAACTTCACTATGTGCTCAGAGTTTTCTCTTTCTAACTCGGAGTTCTCTCTACTATCTAACTTGATTTACAATTTCCTTCTTCTATTTATAGGCAACCTGAAAATTGTTTCTACATGAGTCGAATAACTCTCCATTAAAGACTGTAATAAATATCTACCTAACAACTTAGCTTCAAAAATAAATTCGACTGGTTTTCATTGCCGAATCGTGGACTCTTCCCTCTTGTCAGACTGACCGCCAAGATCTTGACTGATACAGACTCTGATAGAGTCAGCTGAGAGTCAGGTACGGATCTGCGAGTGATTAATATTTCCAACACTCCCCCTTAATTATGAGCAGATCGTAATTAAAAAAATATTACAAAATGTTTCAGAGCTTAGACATGCTCTGTTTATGACAGAGTTCACTGTGCAGAACTTGTCATTCCAAGATAACTACACAGATACAGGAAAGTATCCTTTGCCAATAGTTTCGTAAAGATGTCTGCAAGTTGATCTTCAGACCTGCAAAATTCCAAACAAATTTCCTTGTTGTTCACCAACTCTCTTATGAAATGAAACCTTGTGTCGATGTGCTTGGTTCTCTTGTGAAACACATGATTCTTTGATAATTCTATGGCTGAATTGTTGTTGCAGAAGATTGTTGTTGGTTCTTGATGGTTCTGTGACAAGTCTTTTAACACTCTCCTCATCCAGATAGCTTGACATGCAGCGCTTGTTGCTACAACATACTCTGCTTCAGCTGAAGACAAAGCTACAATGGGGTGTTTCTTTGAAGCCCATGAAACAACACCTGTACCAAAATGAAATGTGTACCCAGATGTGCTTTTCTTTTCATCTATGCTGCCTCCATTGTCACTGTCAGTGTAGCCAATGAGTTTAAATTTTTTTGAGGTTGAATACAAAATACCAAGGTCTTTTGTGCCATTTACATACCTCAGAATTCGTTTACCTTCTTTCCAATGTGAGTCTTTTGGTGACTCCATGAACCTTGAAATCAAACTTACTCCATACATGATGTCTGGTCTTGTTGCTCTCAAATACATAAGGCTTCCAACAAGCCTTTTGAATAGCGTAGGATCTACAGCCGATCCTTCATCATCTTTGCTTAATTTTAAACCCATTATTACTGGTGTTGGGGCTGTCTTGCAATTAGACATGTTAAATATTTTTAAAAACTTCACTTGCATACTTTGTCTGTGATATAAAAATACCACTTTTAGATTGCTGAACTTCAATACCCAGAAAAAACTTCATGAACCCCAGATCAGCCATTTCAAATTCACTTTCCATGACTGCTTTAAAATCTCCTGTGCCAAAATCACCAGTAAATATTAAATGATCTACATACAAGCAGACAATTAACATCTTACCTTGCTCATTCACTTTAGTGTACAATGTCGGCTCACTTTCACTTCTGTGAAATCTATTTTCAGTGACATATGAATCAATCCGACTGTACCAAGCTCTAGGAGTTTGTTTCAAACCATAGATTGCCTTTTTCAATCTGTACACTTTATTCTCTTGACCTGGAACTTCATAACTTTTTGGTTGTTCCACATATACTTCCTCTTCTAGATAGCCATTTAAGAATGACAATTTGACATCCATTTGATGAACACATCATTTGTTTTATGCCACAATGGCCAAAACTGTTCTAACTGAATCCATGTGTGCAACAGGTGCAAACGTTTCATTGAAGTCGATGCCAGGTTGTTAAGTGAACCCTATTTCTACCATTCTTGCTTTGTGATTTTGCACATTCTCATCAGCATCTTGCTTGGTCTTGTAAATCCATTTGACACTAATTACATCTTTGTATTTTGGTACATCAACCAGTTCCCATGTTTGGTTCTTCTCAATGCATTCTATTTCTTCATCCATGGCTTGTGCCCATACTTCTTCTTCAACAACTTCTTCAAATGTTAGTGGATCATATATAGGGGAAAATAATGCAAAGAGAGAGATTGAATTTGGTGTACTAGCTTCATATATCTTTCGCAGACTTCTTGTCTTCACCGATTATGTCGATGTTGACCTTGATGAAATGCTTGATGTAGTCTGCTGTCCTCTTGGTGTACTTGTCGGTGTAGCTTGAGCTACTACTTGTGTCGATGGTCCTTGTGTTGAACCATGTCATGGTGTCATGGGAGTCGACGGTGCTACAATTAGTTGACTTACATGTGGTGTTTGAATCACTTCCTCTTCCATATCATCATTGTCGACATTTGACACAATCTTGACATTTATGTCAACGGTTCCATCCCATGATTCATTCTCGACAAATTGAACATCTCGACTGATTATCACTTTCCTTGTGACGGGATCATACAACTTGTATGCTTTTGTGTCTTCAAAATAGCCGACAAAAATACATTTCTGTCCCTTCTTGTCTAGATTCCTTCTTAGCTCATTTGGAACATGAGCATATGCAACACAACCAAAAACTTTTAAATGTGAAACACTATGATTCATACTTGTCCATGCTTCTTGGGGAAATTTTTTCTTCACACTCTTTGTTAGACACCGGTTCATAATGTAAATGGCAGTTGCGACTACTTCACCCCAATATTCATTTGGCAAATGCTTAGCTGCCAACATGCTACGTGCCATCTCCATGATGGTTCTGTTCTTTCTTTCGGCATTAACGTTCTGCTGAGGTGTATACCATGCTGTGAATTGTTTTTGTATGCCATGGGTCTTGCAAAAATTCAGAAAATTCATTTGAAACATATTCACCTCCTCTGTCGGTCCTTAGGATCTTGATGCGGTGTCCACTCTGGTTCTCCACAAGTGCCTTGAACTGCTGAAAATATCTAAATGCATCAGATTTATGTTTCAAAAAATATACCCATGTTTTTTTTGAGTAGTCATCAATAAACATTAGAAAATACTTGTATCCACCAATGGATGATGTCTACATTGGACCACAAATATCAGAGTGCACAATTTCAAGTGGTGTGCGTGCTCTATAGGACTTTTCGACTAGAAAAGTCTCTCTGTGCTGCTTGCCAAAAATGCAGCCTTCACAAACCCTCTCTGGTCTACCAATCAATGGTAATATTTTCACCATATTATTTATGTGAAGTAGCTTCAGCCCGCCAAAATTTAGATGTCCAAATATGAAATGGCACAACCAGGATTGATCCTGAACTTTTGTCTGAAATGGAGCTTGCAAATTAGCGTTGCCATTTTCTTTCTTGTCGAGGAGCTCGACTGTTTCTTCACTTTCTGCCTTGAATGCAGCTCTTGTGTTTGTATTCCCTTTCATGTCGGGAAGTATCCTCAATGGAAACAAGTGATTGCTTGTCATTGGCTCTTTTGCTATCAGCTAGTCGCTAGGACATTTGTCTTTGATCAAACAGTGATCAGCTTCCATGTAGACTCTGTAGCATTTTTGTATCAATTGTCCAATGCTTAACAAATTATGTTTCAGACCTTCGACATGATAGACATTAGGGATATACTTACTCTCCCCCTGTTTGGTTAGAATATCAATAGTTCCTTTTCCTAAGACAGTAACTTGGACATCATTTGCAAGTGTAACATCAGTTTTAACTAAATTGTCTAGACTGGAAAACGAGTTTAAATTACCAGTCATGTGGTTGATGCATCTTGAATCTAAGTACCATATGTCATGTGGACTTTCTTGAAAAACATTGCATTCGAGTGGAGATGTTAATGCCATTAACATTGCACTTGTCGAAGTGCTGGTGCTGGTCGTCTGATTTGGGGTTTTCCTTCATTGGTCATATTGTTTCTTTCTGCATTCATATGCATAATAACTGAATTTCTTACAGTAATGACATTGGATTTTTGATTTATCAAACCTCTGGACACTTGGCGGACTTGGGTTCTGATTATCTCCTCTGCCACCGACATTCGCAGGACTAGTGCCTCATCCTCCTCTTGAAGAACTTCTTCCTATGCTTCTGAAATTGTTTCTCCCCCTTCCTCTACCATGACTTATGGATGACTATGCTGTGAATGCACCTTACAATGATGTCTATGTTCTACTGAGTCTGTGTTCATGATTGATGAGTGAAGCTTGCAGCTCATCAATGGTAAATTTCGACATGTCTATGTGTTCTTATAAGGTCACAACCAAATTTTCAAATCTTGGGGGAAGAATTCTGAGAATTTTTACAACAACACTTCGGTCTTCTATGTCTTATCCATGAGATTTCAGTTGGTCTATCAAACCAACAACTCTGGTGTAGAATGTGTCTACATTCTCTGAATCTTTCATGGACAGAGATTCAAAATCTCTTCTCAGAATCTGCAGCATGGATGTCCTTACCTTATCCAAACCTTGATAGGAAGTCTCCAATGTATACCATGCCTTCTTAGCATTAGTTTTTGCTGCTACTCTTGGGATTATGCTCTCATGCATAGCTTGATGTATGTAAAATAGAGCTTTTCCATCTTTCTTCCTCTGTTCCCTCAAGACATCCTTTTTCAGCCTGTGTGAGATTGTTATATGCTGTCATGTCTGTTGGTTCTGCATAGCCATGTTGAACTATCTCCCAGACATCTTGACCTCTGAATAAAACCTTCATTGTTAAAGACCAATATTCATAATTCTTTCCTGTAAAAATTGGAGTTTGTAATGAACGAGAAGTGGAAGCCATTTTAATTTTTAATTAACTTTCCTTAGAAGATTAATTTTCCACCTTTTAAGACAATATTTCTTTCATAAATCTTGCTTTGATACCAGTTAGCCAAAACCAAGCCGACTACACTTGAGTTTACCACTCAATTAATATTAAAAATTAAATATTTTCATGTCGACCTCTTTTTCAGTTTTTCACTTATGGGGTGAAACTTGTCTATCTCCCGACTAGACAAGTCTATCAACTTTGGTTGGCCTTTCGACTCGACTGATTTACTTCGACTTACTTGTCGGTTCTACCGACTAATTTTACCTCGACCACTTGTCACTTAGAAGTTGGGTGACTTCGACCTCTAAGTCGGCTCACCTCTTCGACTTCTCAAGTCGGCTCACCTCTTCGACCTCTTAATTCGGCATACTCAATCGACCTTGTCAGTTCACTTTGGTCGAAATCTACAGAGTATTTTTCTTAGTCTAAGAGACTTAAGAAATTACATATGCTTTTCACCTATGAGTAAGATGAAGTAAAATGGACACATCAACAAATCCAAATAATTTATAAAAAACATATGCCCAAATATGTAGGAAGACTTGAGTCGACCAATGTGCCGTAAAACCTGGAAGTTTCACGTAGTGAGAAATTTATGGGTTCTTGATCTTTCACTTAAATGGTAAATGTAAAATACATTTACATAGGTAAATCTGGAAATAATGTGTGGCCAAATGAACATGCATTCAACCATAAACTATTTCATATATATAACTATGCGAAAATAACAAAGGTATTACAAACTTGTCTGTCCAGACTTGTCGGCTCATCGACTGATCCTTTTACAGAGCTTCGGCTCTTCGATTGAATAACATACACAGAAGCTTGAGCTTCAACTTCACTCTATTCTTAGAGTTTTCTCTTTCTCACCCAGAGTTCTCTCTATTGTCTAACTTGATTTACAATTTCCTTCTTCTACTTATAGGCAACCTGAAAATTGCTTCTACATGAGTCAACTGACTCTCCATTAAAGACTGTAATAACTATCTACCCAACAACTTAGCTTCAGAAATAAATTCGACTGGTTTTCATTGCTGAATCATGGACTCTTCCCTCTTGTTAGACTGACCAACAAGATCTTGACTGATACAGACTCTGACAGAGTCGGTTGAGAGTCAGGTACGGATCTGCGAGTGATTAATATTTCCAACACAAAGATCATGGGAAAATTCTTATCTTCTTTATATTTTCACTGCAATTTTATTTACCATCATTCTTTTCTTTGAATGTAAATTTGTTTTAACCATTGATTTATACACTCTATTCTGAAGCTTTCTTTTTGTGCAGGTGCGCTAAGGGAGAAATATTTTATCTTTATAATCATTTTCTCATGTAATGTACATTTTTCTTATTTTCACCATGTGTTTTTTTTACTTCTACCATTTTTTGGATGTGAATTGCAGGTTTGTTGGTGAATGTGATGAGGATGCTGACGTGAAGAGCTAAAACTAGTTAATCAGATTCATTGCACCAGAATATTTCCAGTTTCGGCCCAACCACAAGTTTTACTACACCAGATTATCCAACGATTTTCAGTTGATTGTTCCAATCTCAGATCGGGTTAAAAGATTATCGATCTTGCTCATAGATTGCAGGAGAATCGTGACACATATAGAGAGAATAAGGCATTATGTTTTGTTAGCATGGGAGAACTTCATTTCTTATTTAAATGACAATAGTTCGATTATTCGAGTGGAGGGGGGGCTCGAGACGGTTCGTGGAGATTTGTCTTTCACAGTTCGGAGAGCTGACTGGGGGTTGCGTTGAACAGACCAAATAGATTTTTCTTGATGTTCTGTAAATGCGGCTACTTGGACAGAGCTGCCTAAACAGAGTTGAGAGCATTCAATAGTGCTAGAATAGATTTTTATTTCGGATTTGATTGAGATGCTTCCAATGAGGAGTCTTTGGAGGAAGGGAGACTGATACAAGGGACCGAACAACATTTTTGTTTTTTCCAAGGTTTTTGTGTAAGTTGTTACAGAAAATTCTGAATGAATACAGTGTTGCAGTTTCTTATCTCTTGTACTTGATCTATCAAATTTCTTTGACAAGTTTTGGTTTTCTTCTTCCAAAGGATTAGATAGTTCTGTGACTCATTTGTAAATGGATTAATGTGTTTATTTAACTCTGATTTATCTTTGTTATTTATAAATGCATTAATAAAGCTTCATGAAATTTGTTTTATGAACTATCTTTATCTATTTCTGCAAATGCTTTAGCAGTAAAATCTTTATAGCTTATACGTTGGTTTTTCAACTAACTTGAGCACCTGCAGGTTATTTTGAATGATTTAATTATGATTTACTTTTATTTAATTTTTATTAAGCAACTGTAATTTTGGTAATAAGAGTTTCATTTTATTTACATTTCTGTTAGTATGGTGAACTGCTTGTTCTTCACACACCTTAAGACAACCTGTAATCTTTCTGACACCTTTTCAAAGTAGTTTAGATTTAGAATAAGTTCTTCTTCATAGTTAGGTTTAATTATTCCTTTTCTTTTCTCAACTCTTTGTTTTCCATTCTGGAAAACAGATCCGTTCAGGATCAAATCCATCCATTAGCCAGTAGAGGCTACAAAAGTATCCGTGGGGGATTACCATACCAAACAGCTCAAGGATAGAACAATACCTGCGTGGGATTGTTTGAAACCTTTGGTTGGGTTTTCTCCTTGTGTTGTAAGCAGGTGATTCCATGAAGATGGGTAACACTTTTTGGCCAAATTTGGCGATGAAAACCTGATTTTTTACTCATGTGCTAAACAGAAGCCCTCAAAACGCATATATGCCATGTGAATTTTGACTTGCAGTAAAAAAACAAATTGTAGAATATTATGTTGGCTTCATAGTGATATTTTTTT